>JBCFYV010000409.1:0-84195 GCA_039000515.1 Timema cristinae | reverse complement strand
GTTATGTCGGGTAGTCAAACCTTTGTGTAATTCTTTTTAGAATTAATATTTGAGATTAAATTTAATTTAAAATTTAATGATTTAATCTGTTTGTTTAGCCTGAATTCACAAAGGTGATTCAGGCGCCTTGTTAACAGTTTAGAGGCACTCTTTAAGCTCTTTGATATTTCAATAATGGAAATACCTTATTCCTTTATATTTCCAAGCTCTTTATTAATATGAAAAGGATTCAAAGGTATTGTTATGTTTGTGAGTGCTGAGGTCACATTTAACCGCGAATGTCATAGGGTCTGTTCACGGCCGTTAAATCGCAACACTGACACTACACCTATTTGTCTGTGTCATGGCAGCTGCGCACTTCAGTTATTTCTCATTTGTTTGCTATGTTTTATGGCGCACAGCAGACCCTCACAGTTAAATTATACCTTTTTTTTTCTAGAACTATGCAGTTCCTCCCCTACACACAAATTTCACTTTTTAATCAACATAACGAGGGTTTGGCCGTCTTGTCCTTTGTGGCCTCAACAAAAGTGACTCGTGCATCCTTCCTCTGAGTTGCAAGGAGAGTGGCTGATGTGGGTGCTTGCGTGTTCAATGGCTGTAAACATGGTGCTTGCTTTTTCTGCACCGTGCACAGCCTTCCCCATTCTTGTGTTGCCTGTTGGTTTTTGCCCACTGGTTTGTCCAGTTTCCCAGGACCTCTCTCGCTTGTGGTACCACCTATGTATTCGACCATCCTTGTTGGTTACTTCATAAATCCATTCCACTAGGTATTTTTCCACTGTGCCCTGGGTCCCCTTGGGATGGTTGGCAGAATATTCCCGAATCACACCTTTATCTCCTAGGTGGAAGTGTCACTTAGGGTGTTTGTTTGTCTCTTGCTTGCCTTGCGTGTGTGATCTGTGGTCCGGATGGAGCATTTATAGAACCGTTTGCAGTTTACGACCCATAAGCAATTCTGCCGGAGTCACTCAAGTGGTTGTGTGTGGGGTGAATCTGTGGCTGAAAAGAACACGCGCAAGATGTGTATGCCAATCTCCTTTAACATGTTTCTTAGGGCCGTTTTTTATAGTTTCTACTACCCGATCAGCCTGCCCATTACTTGAAGGTTGATATGGTGGTGTTTTCACACGTACGACTCTATTTTTCCTCAAGAATGCAGCAAACTCGGCAGACACTGTGTACCATTGTCACTTACTAGTGTGTCGGGGTTTTCATATCTTGCGGAAATCTCTCGAATGTTCTTGATAAGTGATCCAGCTGTCATTGGGCTCATTGTGGTGGCTTCTATCTATTTAGAATATGCCTGCAATGGATGACCAAATTCACTCATTTTTGGTATTTTAGCAGGCCTACTAATTGTTTGTAATTCTCCAAGTGACGAGCTTTCTGGAGTCGATAAGGGTGTTGAAATATAAGAATAAATTTGCTCCTCCAGCTCAACATTCAGTTCATCATTGACAGAACACAATGAAGTGTTTTTCTTAAAATAGTCCCGGTCATCCTGCAACAATAATAAACTGTTTAATTGCTGCCATCTTAATGATAATGCAAGTTATAATGTAAATATTATATACACTTACATTAAATAAATATTTATACACTTACATTAAATAAATATTTACACTTTTTTTTAACAACTTCTCATTAATAAAACTTGCATAGACCTACTTGGCTAAAATCATGTTGAACACAGCACAATAATTATTACGTGTGTATCACAAAATTATACATGTTTTCCCCCATATAATTGGTCTTGATAATGGAATCGAATTCAATTAAGTGAAAGAATGTCACGGACTGTGATTATGGATAGCTCAGTAGTCTGAGAGTCTACCGATTGAGCTATGGCGTCGGGCCTTTCTTTTATCGTGTTTAAAATCATATTAAACATATTCAAGTTAAATTACACGATGTGAGCTGTCACACATATCCATTAGGCCTACAATTAAACTATAGCTCACAAAATTATGCCTGGATGTAGTTTTAAAATACACAACTATTTATGATATATTATTAACTTATGGTAGGCCTACTACTACCTATCAAACTCCCTAACATTGCTAATCATCCACGCCCTAATAAGAATTTAAATTAATAAAATGTTAACATAAACAATTTAAAACCAGATTACACAATAGTATTTCAATGAAGTCAAAACTATTGAAACGCGCAGGACCACACACCACAATACACCATGTTCGTAAATATTTACGTTATTGTGTGATTTTGGTGAATTTTGTTTAAATTGTAAAGCTATAGGCTTACAGATGGTTGAAGCTTTATATAAACAAAATAATTATTCGATTCTTCATCTTATTAAGTATGTAATAATAGTAACTATATTGTTTTAAAACAAATAAAATAATTTTTATATGTAGTTTGAAGCGTACTATAACCGGTAAATATAATATTTACGTTACTGTGTGATTTTGGTGAGTTTTGTTTAAATTGTAAAGCTATAGGCTAACAGATGGTTGAGGCTTTATATAAATATAAGAATTCTTTGATTCTCCATCTTCTTAAATGTGTAATAATAGTAAATATATTATTATAAAACAAAGAAAATAATTTTTATATTTATTATGAAGCGTACTATAACCCGTGGATATAATATTTCAATTCGCTAGCCTGCCAACTTCCTGTTAGGCCTAGTCTTTCTAGTATTCCTACCATGGGTTTGACCCACCACTTTAGTTTAAAGGCTATTGATAAAATAAATAATATACAGCCGATCATACTAGAGGTTTTACTTATCACTACATTTAAGTATCTTACCATAAGTTGCCTTTTAAAAACAGGTGTTGAACTGGTACTCAGCTGTGATGCAGGATCATCCACTTTCAAACGTTCATGATCAGATTGAGATTTATCTAAACTTATATAATTACTAGGCCAAAGTTTAGAACCAAATCCAGCCAAATCAGCACGCGGTTCTCCCTTTGTCTGTTCTAAATCCACTTCATTATGTTTACGCTTCAAATAGTTATATAAATTTGTTGTATTAAATGGCAGTTTTTACATAAGTATTACATATTTTACACTTTCCACCAAATGAGGTTTTTAAAAAATACTTCCACACAATTGACTTCTGGGCCATCACGTTACCATAAATATAGCACCGAATAAAAACGCGATGTTGTCACTTTCAAAACCTAGACGTTAAAAGAACAGACCAGTGGCAGTAGATTATTCTCTGCACTTTACTAACAAAAAACAAATAACTAATTAGCAGCCCAAGATTGCAAATCTTGATTTTGAAATTTTCCTAATACTAATAGTCAACAAAAACATGTCCTAAAGCCAACCAAATTTCCCTAAATCGATTCAAAGTTTTTTCTTTCGATCTTTTTGAAATTGCTAGAAAAAGAATCGATATGTGAATCAGATCGAAGCCTTTAAATCGATCCAAATAATCGATTTCTGAAAAGATCGATCCAAGATCGAACATCCCTACCTCTCCTCCTTGGTGTTCTTTGTCTTGCTGGATGTTCGTTACCCCGAGAAGACCGTTATGTAGTGTTGTGTGCTATTTTCATTTGTATAGTCTTGTGTAGTAAAGTGTTATTTTGTTCATTCGGACATTCACGTATATGATTTACTTCATAACATTTCTAACAATAATTGCAATATTTATCTTTTTTTAAACTCCAAAATGAGGCAAACTCTTATCTTTTCTCCTCCTTTTTTTCAAGTAATATTTGCAAGAAAACTGCCTTTTGGATGTTGTTTCATCTTTCCTGTCATTGTGCCTTTCAGTTGCTAACATTTGAGTTAGCGACCTTACGAAGTATTTTTTTCTAACCCCACTCCAATTTCCAGTACTCTTGTCTGTCAGATTCTGCCATTGGAAAATATCAAATAATGCTTATTTCCTTTCCTCATACAGTTGCATCTTGGTTTTTTTTTTTTTTTTGTCCAAGTAACAGGCATTTTTTGACTTGTTTGATTTCCATGAACTGCTATTAATTTAATGTGCTTCCTTCTCTTTTCCTGTAACGGAGGCCTACTCTCATTAGCCACCGCTTCTTCCTCAGTTGATAATGGCAAGTAGTCAGGGTCAACAATATAAATATTTTCAACTATCGAACCAGTAGGCAAGTTGGCATCATTGAGCTGGACTTGTTCAATTTATCCTTCTATATTATTGTCAGTAATTTCTTTTTTTGATGAAATCTTGGTACTTTCATCATGAATAACAACTTCATTACTTTCCTCAATTTCCTGACTTCATATGTTTAATTCTTCTTCAGTAACCCCCATGTAACTGGTTATAATTTCTGGAACACTCACTGCCAAGAATTTCCATTTCTATTGATAATGGAATGTATTTTGGGTTAACCGTAAAACTAGTTTCCATAGTGAGACAAGGCAGTAGCAATATGTTTGATTCTGGAGATGGATTGTCTTGAAATTCCTTTTCTGGCTGAAACCTTTTTGTCTGCACCATTCCTCTACGATGAGTGATGTCTTCTGCAAAAGTTAAAGTTTTGACATTAACAAGCTGCATAACCTCATTACTTTACTCACAAAGATTTGGACTGTTTATATTAGCCTAATTCCTCAACTCTAATTCTGTGTTAATCACCAAACCCTTGATTATAATTTCAGAATCAATGTCCTTTTGCTCCTGTGAGATGTTTTCAATAACATTTTACACATTATTATTAGTAGCCCTGTCATAAGTAACTAATGATTTTACAGTGTTGGTCAAATTTGACTTATCTGTATATTCACACTTAAAAGTTTCAGTGCTTGAATTTTCCCTCAATGGTAACAACGGGATAAGTAACATGTATGTCTTTTTGAAGTCAAAATTTCTGATATCCGTTTTTAAACTGTACCTTAAGTTCTTCGTTAGTGCTTATTCCGATCAGTACCTCTTGCAATATGACATCCGTTTCTTCAATGTCACCATATGGATTGATTATCCAATTGGTATTACAAAACATCCTCAAACCTAGTTTCAAAATCTGAATCGAGGGCATTTAAATGTTGAACGTAGGTCGAAACATCATCTTCCTGGCAGTTTGTCTGTGACAAATTGGAAAGCTGGGAAAATTCACGCCGTCCAATGTTTTGCTTCATTAGCTTAATTCTGGCAAGAAACGTTGAAATGATGGACTTTGTTTTAGTCAAATTTAGACTCAACTTATAACTGCAAGTTAACCTAATTAAATTTAGTAAACATATCTGTTAAATTGGTAATGTCTGGTTTCCACTTGATTACATTTTCTTTTAAAATTGGATCTTTAGCATTCAGAACTCTAAAACAGTCTTAAAAAGTGCAAACAATATTGTCAAACATAAGCCTTTTGATGGCCAGCGTAGTTCAGTGTGAAGGAGTAATTGATGAAAGTTCTCATCATTTTCTTCACACAACTGCGCAAATAACCGTGTATTTAACGCGTTGCTTCGGATTTGGTTTACTGCATTAATGACTAATTGAAGAGATTCAAGCAATCTAACATTCAGATTTTTAGCAACTAAATGTTGATGGATGACACTGTTTTGTTAACACCCCGGGTACATTTTGTTTTAAATGGCTTATAAATCCACGATAACCCAACCATGGCAGGTGCTCCAAATGTTGCTACTGATATTATATTTGATAAAGGGATTGCTTTTTCCATGAAATAATCCTTCAAAACATTAAATATTGATTCACCTTTAGTGTCGGCTGTCAAAGTTCTCGCTAAGAGCAGTTCTTGGATTTCTTGATCCATACATAATAAAACAAACATATGCCAACAATAATGATGCTTCATTACCAGGTAAAATTGTCTCATCCAGTTGTATAGAGAAATAAGTCATTTGCAAATAACTACACAAGAAGCTTTCAATATCATAACTCATTTCATCAATACATCTTGGAACTGTGTTGTTGCTTAAAGAAATTCTTTTAATGATATCAGATGCAGGTTTGTGTAAAACAGTTTTTAAAACCTCTTCAACGTTTGGCAAAATTAATTTTTCTCCGATAATATACGGTTTTCCAGATTTTGCTATAAGTAGCGAGATTTTGTAAGACGCCCGCAAACCATCATCGTCTCTTTGTGAAGTCAAAGCGAACATTATGTCCACTGTGGGTCTCTTCTGAAGTTTATCTTTGAGTGTTTGAAAGTAATTCAAATCTTTACCTGTTTTATCAGGGTGACATTTTCTCAGATGATCCTCAAGCTTAGATGGTTTCATAGCGTCATTGCTTAAACAGGGTTGCCATGCACCTGGAAAACAGGGAAAACCGAGAAAAGACAGGGAATTTGTTTGTGTCTGGAAAAAACCGGGAAAACACAGGGAATTTCACCAAAAAGCTAGAATTTACTGGAATTTGTTAGTGAATTTGGGCAATAAAGTTCTTGCAAGCGGAACAATATAAGACTAAAATTTGTAACTGGAGAATTGAGCAGTCTGATCGAAACACGTCTCATTTATGATGTCTATGCTTACCAGCACCTCATCAGTTTGAGATAAGTCCTGAGTGCAACTGAGACAACTTGTTTTCGTTTGGCAAATGCCGCGCATTTTCGGCTTCCTCCACTCACCCCCGCTAATAAGACAAACGTCTCGTTCCACCCCCACATTTAAACTCAAAATTGTATTTTTGGTATTTCCCATTTTTTTTCATTCCATTTAGGGTAGACAGAAAATATAACCAATTTTTCCTTCTAGAAAATGTGTCATTCATTTCTCATCATTTTCCAAATAATTCTTAAACATGTGTTTCTCTTCCACAGTAAAACATTCTTCCAATGACAAATTACCACTCTTCATTTCTAAAATTTTCTTTAAAACTAAATTAAATGCCTCTATAATTATATTTATAATATCTATTAGGTGTCTGGAAAAATGAAAATTTTCTCTGGAAAACACAGGGAATTTGATAATATGAAAATAGTTGCAACCCTGTTAAAACTTTGTTGCATAAAAGGCACATAGGCAATTGTTTGTCCGATAATGACGGAATGAAGCCAAACTTCAAATAATAAACACTGTATTGTCTACATTTCTTTATTGATTCAGCCATGTTTAGTATCAGTTATGTGTGGACAAAATTAATCTATTTAAATAAGACATAGCAACAATAAAAATATTCCGGGTGTAAAACCTTATTGTACGAGGCGTGTTTTTTAAGTACCGTTTTGAAATTAAAAACACCAAGTGTACTTTTTAATCAATTTTATTTTTACGTGAAAGCCTATACTTTAATCTACTTTTTAACATAATTTCCACCAATATTAAGGCATTTGTCGTATCGTACAACCAGCTTTTGAATTCCATCCTCATAGAAATCTGCCACCTGATTTGATAACCACAGCAACACAGCCGTTTTGAGGTCATCATCATCATCGTCGTGGCGCTGACCACCAAGATGCTTTTTTAAATGCAGGAACAAGTAGTAGTCACTAGGCGCTAGATCGGGACTGTACGGAGGGTGATCAAGTTGTTTCCAGCCAAATGATGCGATGAGATCTTGGGTACGATTAGCCACATGTGGACGGGCATTGTCATGAAGCAAAACAATCCCCTTACTCAGCATGCCTCGCCTTTTGTTTTGGATTGCACGGCGCAGTTTAGTTAAGGTCTCACAATAAGTCTCAGAATTTATTGTGTTACCACGAGGCAAAAAATCCACGAGCAACACCCCCTTCCTATCCCAAAACACAGTACACATGATTTTTCGGGCTGAAATTGTTTGCTTGAACTTCACTTTCTTGGGTGATGTTGAATGCCGCTGTCGTCCACTTCCATAGATTATGCGGAATACAGCCAGCCCCTAATATTTTAATGAACAACATTGTTTTACCTGTCTCCAAGACCGTAAGGTTCCTGGGACTTTTATTCGATTTTAAACTAACTTGGATCCCCCACATCAAAGACCTGAAAGCAAGGTGTATTAAAGCTTTGAATTTACTTAAAGTTGTGAGTGGTCGCTCTTGGGGTGCTGATAGGGAAACCTTGATGCGCCTCTATAGAGCCTTGGTGAGATCAAAACTTGATTACGGCAGTTTTGTATATGGTTCCGCTAGACCCTCGGCGTTAAAGATGCTCGATAGCGTCCACCATGCTGACATTCGACTGGCTACTGGTGCTTTTCGTACCAGACCAGTCGTCAGCATCTGTGCTGACGCCGGTGAGCCCCCTCTTTCTTACCGGCGGTCTTACCTCCTGGCATCTTACGTGTCGAAACTGCATTGTATGCCAAATAATGTTGCTTACCACACTGTATTTCATCCCCCTAACCGTGTCTTGTATGAAACTAAATGGCGTAGTACAAGGCCGGTTGGGATCTGGATGCTATCGGTTTTCGACATGTGTGGGATAGTCCTGCCAAAGGCTATCCCCACATCACCAGGTCGAGTTTCTCCCTGGAAGATACGCCCTCCGAAATGCCATTTTGATCTTGCCAAGTTCCCTAAAGCGACCACCCCAAACTTTGTATATGAGAGGACCTTTAATGAGCTCCTCTCCACTCGCTTTCACGGATTTGAGCGCATCTACACTGATGGCTCTAAATCTGGAGTCTCCGTGGGATGTGCTTTTGTTGTGGAAGGATCCAATTTTAAATTTGGTTTACCTAATGAAACCAGTGTTTTTACAGCTGGATTATATGCCATTTTTAAATCTTTGTGTTTTGTATACCGAAGTAGTCACCGTTCTGTCCTCATCTGCACGGATTCCATGAGTTCTCTGTTGGCATTGTCCACTCTCTACTCCTGGAATCCCCTCGTGCAGATGATACATGAACAAATTTTAAAAATTGATTCACTAAGCACCCGGCTCGCCTTTTGCTGGATTCCTGGTCACGCTGGTCTTCCAGGAAATGAACTTGCGGACCAGGCAGCCAAGGAGGCGAGTCTGGGTGTCCTGTTTTTAGATCTAAAGGGTTATGTTCGGCGTGGAGTCTTACGTACCTGGCACGAGCAGTGGTCAAGCTGCGGTCCATCAGGGACGGTGTGTCGCGATGGCCCTCTTCTATACGAAAGTCTAGAAGAGAGGAGGTCATCGTGACGAGACTCCGCGTCGGGCATACGTCATTGACCCATAGTTGTTTACTGAGAGGGGATCCACCTCCAGTGTGTGAGTTTTGTGATACTCCCCTTAGTGTGCATCATATTTTGGTGGAGTGTCGCAAACTAGCCCCTATCTGTCTGGATCTTGATTTTAAAGGTGACTTACGATTTTTATTACGCGATAGTGCAGATGGAGTTATTTGTTTACTCCGTTTTATACGCCAGGCGGATCTTTTTAATGCCATTTGAGTCACTTTCATAAAGTGGCTCTTTTGGATATTATTTCATATTGAGATCTTTTTAACAGTTTTATTACAATTTAACATGTTGTTTTGTCTTTTTAACTTGTTATATTTTAATATGTTTGTTTTGTCTTTTTATTGGAGTGATACACTTGTGGTTTTTTTTTAGCAGGTGTATCACTTAATTTATTCCAAGAGCCCATTTGAGCGCTCCTATGGGGTGTCTCAGATGGTGAATGTTTTATCTCTTTGCCTTATGGGGATTTTATTATGTTTTTAATATATTTCAAGGCCCTAATGACCTCGATGTGTCGATGGGCCTTTAAACAATAATAATAATAATTGAATGCCGCCATTCCATGGATTTTTGTTTCGATTCCGGCATAACATGAGCCACCCATGTTTCGTCACCTGTGACAATTTGACTTAAAAGTCATCACCAAAATCACTGTATTGCTCAAGGAAACTCAACGCACTGGCTAAACGTTTGGTTTTGTACACCTCAGTCAACATTTTCGGTACCCAGTGTGAGCACAACTTATGATAATTTAAGTGTTCTGTCACAATTCCATAAAGAACACTTCTTGAAACTTGAGGAAACTCATTCGATAAAGATGAAATCGTAAAGCGTCTGCTCTCTCGAACTTTTCTATCAACTTTCTGCACCAAGTCCTCATTAATGACAGAAGGTAGCCCACTTCTTTCCTCATCATGCACATTCGTGCGGCCATCTTTAAATGTTCTAACCCATTTTCTTACCATTCCTTCGCTCATAATGTTTTCTCCATACACTTCACTGATCTGCCGATGAATTTCAGCCGCGTTCACATTTTTTGCATGAAGAAAACTAATAACAGAGCATATTTCACAGTCGGCGGGATTTTCTATTGACTGAGTCATTTTAAATACTCACAAAGAGAGGTAAACACGGTTGAATACTTCAGTAATGGCGTCTGTGGCTAGCCAACAGATGGAGGTACTCTATGCGCATGTGTGGAACGGTAGTCGCAGCGCTGCAGCGGCCAAATTTCAAGACGGTACTTACTTAAAAAACACGCCTCGTATTTAAACATGAAAATGTGTATTTCAAAATATTGAATTTTAAACTACTAATAACGCAAGTCATGATCGGCGTAATTTAGCTATCTTTGCTAACTACGAGTACAAAAGTAAAATTTTATAAGAAACATTATACTTAATATTTCTCCGGCACTCCCAAACAAAATGACATTGATTCACTTTAATTTGTATGTGCCTAACTAGCAGTTTATATTTTGAAAATATTTTCTTAATACTATTCTTTTCAAAACTCCAGAAACAAATTAGGCTAAGTGCACCCCTAAATTTATATAGTTCACTTTTATCCAGTTGTAAATCCTACAATATTTGAACCAAATTAATGTAATTTTTATCATACAATCTCTTATGTGATTGGATTGCATGTACCAAGATTAAACATATCGCGGGAAAACTTCAGTATTTATTTTAAAAATTAAAATTGAACTGTTTGGCTATGCACTTTACCCTTGGTTTGAGGTAAATGCATACTTGCCCCAAAAATTAAATTCACTTCCTACAGTTAAAAGTGTGGAGGAAGTGCATATTCTACAAACCTTAATCTTCAAATGAATTTCACCCGCCTCTGTGGCGTAGTTGGCTAACGCGCTTGTCGCTTTGAGCTCGACTGCTGAGGACGGGGAGATCGAGGTTCGAATCTCGGTCGGGTGAACTGGGGGTGATTTTTCCTAAATGGTTTTCCACTCTCCTTCCACGCAAATGCGGGTTCACTTCCTCTAATTCAACCTTCCCAATTCCTAATCCATTAGCGTAATTAGTACTTAAAGCGTATAACCCGAACGGGTAGTAAGACGCGGTGCTAAATATTAAAAATATTATTCAAATGAATTTCTACAAATTGAATTTATCTCAAGGCATTCCAGAGTTAAAAGCTTTTTAATAATCTATACTGTTACAAGCTAATTTATAGCAAAAATTGAAAGAATCATTTTATCTTTCTCTGCCCCTTAAATAAGATTATAATATTTTTTCTATTCCTTACAATAATGTTGGAGCTGTGAGAAATAAAAAAAAAGTATTCGATTGGAAAAACACTTGTCATATTTTCTAATTTGTATTACTATTTACACTTTCTAGTAGCACTTTAAAACTAGTTCATTATTGAATATTATATTGTGAAAATGATATTTGAAATATTAATTCACCCCTGCGCCCAATTGATGGATGGGGTAGAATTAAAACCGTCTTCATCACAGCACTCACTGTAGTCTTCATTTTCAGGATACTTAAATACCGCAGAAGAAATATTTTGAGACACTTTACGAATAAATCTTACCTAAGGCTGTCCTGACTCAGTTAATTTCTCAATTTGTCCAACAAAATGTTTAGTACTTTTTTTGGTGGAAAATTTGACCAAGACTCAATAATATTTTTTTTTTCTGATACATCCCTAGTTATATCTTCCATTTCCTCTAGTTCTTGGGCTACACTTTCTAAGTTTTTGAATATTTATTCTTCATCGGTGGAGTTTGTATTATAAGCTTCACTTTCTGAAGTAATATCATCAATAATGGCTTGTTTTTTTGTTGATTTTAAAAGATCTTTTTCTCCCTGAATTTTAGGCATTTTTACTGTCTTGCATTGTTTTCTTTGACTTGGGTTCTTGCTCACTTGTTAAGCGGTGTATCACTTCTTCACTTGTAATTACCTCTGCTCCTCTAGCAATTTGCTTTCTGGTGTTGGTTGTTGTTTTGAGTACTTTTAACTGTAGACAATAGGGCCATTCCATGTCAAATGATCCAAATTTTATACACTTTTGGACCTGACCCTTTTAGATTTTAATAATTTTTGGCACGATTGCTATTCCTACAAAGACATTTACAAATCTAAAATTTCATAATTTTTTCTTATTTAGTTTTTGAGATAAAAATTTTCAAAATTTCAAAAAAAGAGCGTTTTGAGCTTCACCGTCCATCATATTTAATTTAATTTCTTCAGTTAGAAATAAGATAGAGAAATGAAATAAAAACTACTTTGTAGGGTTTTTATTGGGCTTTAAAATGATATTTTACATGCCCACATTAGGGCATTTTGAAAGTTCAAGGTTACCAACTCAAATTTTTTATTTTGAATTTCTCGAAATACATATATTTTAAATTTTGGAAAAAAATCACAATTTTTCATTCATATCTCAAAGGTATGCATGCCCAATTTCAACATGGGATCCCAATGGGATCACATTTAAATTAATTTTTAATGATATTAGGGTCACCAAAATAATACCATGCTAGAGGCTCTCATAAACATTAAATTAAAATAGGCCTATATAATTTGGAAATTCACCAAAATGAATTTGTGTTTTGTAGCCTACAGAGATTTCAATAAATTATTTTAAAAAAAGTAGCAATAAAAACTAACTAAAAACCTACAAAACATTCATGTTTTATAAATAGGCCTTTGGCATTTAAGATGGTAACAGATACAACACAATTAAATACATACCATAAACAAGATAATACAAATATAAAACAATATGATATTAAAAAAAAAAGCTTACGTTTTATATTCTGGTGTAAAGGTCACTTTGAATGAATATTTTTCTTCAAAGCATTATTTGCAAATTCCATTTCTTCTTTAGTTAGTGTGTATGTCCGGCCAGTTGCTGTTGTTGGTTCAACTTTTGTTAAAATTTGTTTGGCAGAAACAGAGTGTGTGGGTCTTGGTGGGAAGACAAAAGATGGTGCAGGCCCAGCCGGGTGGAGGAATGTTAATATAACTTCTTCACTGGGAAAATTTACAGTTAAAACATGAGACAGCCACCAATGGTTATCGTACTCACATGTAACAAATCCTGTTATTGCCTCCATTGCCAATTGCATTGCACTTTCATTACCAGTTAAATAATATTTAAATGTTTGATCACAAACTGAATACACTTTTGCTTCTACACAGTTTATTGATACAGGCATAAAACAATGTAGTTTTTGTGTTCCAGGAATAGGTTTTGTCTCAAGGAAACGTTTTTCAAGTAACTTATACTCCTCACAATGTTCTTCATTTGTACAATAAAAGAAATGAATGGATGGTATGTTTGATTGGCTCCAAGTAAATAATTGAAGTGGTGTCATGATTTGACCTTCATAAGGTCGTTGGAGACTTGCTCTAGCTGCAAGTCTCTTTACAGTACCTCCTAGACCATCACAGACTCCTTTACCATGAGCTGTTGCGTAGAAATGCCACTCTGCATTTAATACAAAATCTTCATTGTGATGGCATAGATTAGAAAAGTTTTTCCTGTTTTTGAATTGGGCAGCAGAGCCATCAGTAAAGTAATAGACCTTTGCTAAAGATAGAATGACATCTGAACGTAGGTATGCAATTAGCTTTTTCTGAAATAAATGCACTGCTATTGTGTCATGCTTGAGATTCTCTGAAATAAATACAAAACTTTTAAACTTTAGTCCTTCAGAATCTTTGAAGTAGACTGCAGCAGGAAAGAGTGTAACTTGATCATTATTCCAATGATATGATTGAGCTTCATCTTGGAGTATAAAAGAATAATTTTCTGCAAAATCAAAGGATATAACAGCTTCATTCTCTTTTATATTCTCTTTCAAATAAGAAAAATGGGCTGATTGTTTTTTAGCTATAAATTAATGTTTTTTTTAAAATGACAAGTTGTTCAAAAAATACACCTAAAAAATCTTCTGTGCCTTTTGTGAATGTCTCTAAACTACACCTGTCAACAGATACCCATTGTTTATAAGTTATTTGCTCAATCATTTCCTCTTCCATTTTTTCACTCAATTGTTCTTTCAAATAGTCTGTTCCAGGACAAGAGGTACATAGATTTAGATAACATTTTGGCAGTGGTACATCACACATTATCTTAGCTAGACATGATTTGTAGTCATCTAGTGAAGTGCCATCGTCTAATACTGTGTTTTTAAAAAATGCTCCACTAATCATTAGCTTTACATTCTGATGTGTTGTACAAACACAAACAGAATGTGTACCACTTCCGCCAGCTAGGATGCAATTTTTAGGACGAAGATCCGCAAATTTTGAAAATCCTATTTTTTCTACAGGATATTTACTTTTAAAAAGCTCATAAATTTCCTTTAGATTCCCTAAAATTAATCTCTTTTGCAAATGTTCACGATGTCTATCACCTTTTTTTACAGAAATGAAATTTTTTTTTCCTGGCATAAGACGACTTATTTCATCACTATTGTAAAAACTTTCTACTTTTAGAATAACTGACTGATGTAACACTTTACCATACTTTGGATTAGGCGAAGATAAAATCCACTGTTCTTTAACCAGTTTTTTTACTTTCCTTGCCATTCTATTGCTAACATTAAACTGGGTTTCGATTTTCTTGCACGACCAGCTCTTTGGTAACAATGTCAAAATTGTAATCTTATCACTTGTACTTTCTACTTGTTGAAATTTTTCTTTTAGTTGTGCCAATATTTCAGATTCTGTTTGCTTCTCTTCATCACTGTCATTTTCAGGGGTTTTCACTAAAATTTTATCTGATAAACATTTCTTGATTTTGTATAATTTATTTTTACAGTACTTTGGCATAAACAAACGTTTCTTTAAAATGGGGGACTCGTCAAGACTTGATAAAGACTTATTCAAATATTCTAGGCTTAAGTCCATGGGAATAAAATTGTCACCTACATCACTAGGACCTGGCATGTTATTTTCCTCACTGTCGGCTTGAACCATTTTGGACTTTTCCTGAGACAATTGTTTTCTACAACCATCACATATTTTCATTTCACTTTGAATATCACTATGCACTAAGCAAATCCAATTTGTAACAGGTCTAACATTTTTTAAAGTCTTATGCCCTTCTTTCTTAAAAGGATTACAACAGTAGATATTAAAATTAGATTTTCTCATTATTTCTTCCATATTACACACTAAACTCCTTGTTAATTTTAAAATAAAATATACACAATTATTGTTTTAGGATTAAATGAGTAATCATTTTTAAATAATTTAACATAAACACACTATTATAATAAACACAAGAATATCTTGATCACAGCAAAAAATATCAGTATTTCTCTCCTCAGTGTAAACATGGGACTGACATGATACACAAGGAAGCAACATAAGCATGCAGGTTCAGACATGCACATTCATGAAAAATGTAACTGGTCTAAAAGACATGTCTTTCTTGGAAAAAAAACCCCAGCAATGATTCAACTTGTTTGAACAAGAAAGATAATGAAGCTGTTTAAAGAACATAAACATATTTTTAAACTCAATTTTTTTCTTATAAGTTTGCAAATTAAATATTTTCAATATATTGGCATGAGTCATACCATGATGGTAATATTTTGGTGTCTAATGTTATTAAAAATTAATTCAAAATTGATCCCATCAAGATCCCAAGTTGAAATTTGGCATGCATACCTGTAAGATAATAGTGAAAAAGTGTGATTTTTTTCAAAATTTTAAAACATAAGTTTTTTGAGAAATTAAAAATTAAAATTTTGAGTTGATGACCTTGAACTTTTAAAATGCCCTAATGTGAGCATGTGATATATCATTTTAAAGCCCTATAAAAACCCTATAAAACTATGGCAGTTTTGTTTATGGTTCAGTTAGACCATCGGCGTTAAAGATGCTAGATAGTGTCCACCATGCTGGCATTAGACTGGCTACCGGTGCTTTTCGTACCAGTCCAGTCGTCAGCATCTGTGCCGACGCCGGTGAGCCCCCTCTCTCTTATCGGCGGTCCTATCTTCTGGCATCTTACGTGTCTAAACTGCACTGCATGCCAGAGCATGTTGCCTACTGCCCTGTTTTTCATCCCCCTAACCGTGTCTTGTATGAAACCAAATGGCGTAGTACAAGGCCGGTTGGGATCCGGATGCTATCGGTTTTCGACACGTGTGGGATAGTGCTGCCAAAGGCTATCCCCATATCACCAGGTCGAGTTTCTCCCTGGAAAATACGCCCTCCGAAATGCCATTTTGATCTTGTCAACTTCCCTAAAGCGACCACCCTGAAACCTTGTATATGAGAGGACCTTTAATGAGCTCCTCTCCACTCGCTTTCACGGATTTGAGCGCTTCTACACTGATGGCTCTAAATCTGTAGCCTCCGTTGGATGTGCTTTTGTTGCGGAAGGATCCAATTTTAAATTCGGTTTACCTAAAGAAACCAGTGTTTTTACGGCTGAATTGTATGCCATTTTTAAATATTTGTGTTTTATATATCGAACTAGTCACCGTTCTGTTCTCATCTGCACGGATTCCATGAGTGCTCTGTTGGCATTGTCCACACTCTACTCCTGGAATCCCCTCGTGCAGATGATACATGAGCAAATTTTAAAAATTGATTCATTAAGCACCCGGCTCGCCTTTTGCTGGATTCCTTCTCTGCTGGTCTTTCAGGAAATGAACTGGCTGACCAGGCAATCAAGGAGGCAGCACGCCTACCTCCGGAGGCGAGTCTGGGTGTCATGTTTTTAGACCTAAAGGGTTATGCTCGGCGTGGAGTCTTACGCACCTGGCACGAGCAGTGGGTCTCGACCCCTGCTCAGAACAAGCTGCGGTCCATCAGGGACGGTGTGTCGCGATGGCCCTCTTCTATACGAAAGTCTAGGAGAGAGGAGGTCATCGTGACGAGACTCCGCGTCGGGCATACATTTCTAACCCATGGATTTTTACTATGAGGGGATCCACCTCCAGTGTGTGAATTTTGCGATGCTCTCCTTAGTGTGCACCACATTTTGGTGGAGTGTCGCAGGTATGCCCCTATTCGCCTGGCCCTTGATTTTAAAGGTGACCTACGTTTTTTATTACGCGATAGCGCGGATGGAGTTATTTGTTTACTCCGTTTTATACGCCAGGCGGATCTTTTTAATGCCATTTGAGTCACTTTTATAAAGTGGCTCTTTTGGATATTATCTCATATTGAGATCTTTTTAACGGTTTTATTACAATTTAACATGTTGTTTTGTCTTTTTAACGTATTATCATTTTAACGTGTTATATTTTAATATGTTTGTTTTGTCTTTTTATTGGAGTGATACACTTGTGGTTTTTTTTTAGCAGGTGTATCACTTAATTTATACCAAGAGCCCATTTGAGCACTCCTATGGAGTGTATCAGATGGTGAATGTTTTATCTCTTTCCCCTATGGGGATTTTATTATGTTTTTAATATATTTCAAGGCCCTAATGACCTAGATGTGTCGATGGTTCGTTAAACAATAATAATAATAATAATTTAAAGGTGACCTTCGTTTTTTTTACGCGACAACGCTGAAGGAGTTATTTGTTTACTCCATTTTATACGCCAGGCGAATCTATTTAGTGCCATTTGAGTCAGTTTTATAAAGTGGCTCATCTGGATTTTAGCTCATATTGAGACCTTTTTAACATTTTAGTATACTTTAATGTGTTTGTTTTGTCGTTTTATTCATTTTAATAAACTTTATTAAAATCACTATCTTATCATGTTAGTTTTGTCTTTTTAACTAATATATGGTTTTAATATGTTTGTTTTGTTTTTTATTAGAGTGATACACCTGTGGTTTTTTTTAGCAGGTGTTTCACTCAATTGTACTTTGAGCCCATTTGAGTACTCCTATGGAGTGTCTCAAATGGTTTTGTCTTCTTTTTTTTCTCTCATATTGAGATCTATTCTATTTATATTGTATATTTATATTGTCTCTTTACCTTTTATATAAACAGGTGAATATTCTGTCTTTCTCCTATGGAGATTTTACTATGTATCTATATAATGCTAAGGCCCTAATGACCTCAGTGTGTCGATGGGCCTCTAAACACAAATAATAATAATAATAATAATAATAATAATAATAGAGGCAGAAATCAACACAAACTTACTTTCCACGTGGTGCAGTTAACAGTGAAGACTGGGACATGGGGGGAATTATTCCAGGGGCATGGAGAAATGCAACCCAAAGATTTGAAAGTGTGAGAGGAGTTGGAGCCCACCAACAAACGAACAGAGCTAAGGAAAAGAGAGGAGCGTAGAAAGATTATTTTTGTAATGATGGTGCTCCATGGCCAAATAAAATGATACATTAGTGAAGTTTTGTCATTTCTAAAATTCTTAAGTAGGGTATGTTAAAAAAAAGTATGTCAATTTTTATGACATAAATATTTTATAAATAAATGAATTTACCTGATTACTAAATGTGTTTCTTTTCAAAGTCCCCTTGTCCATGATCTCCTTCATCACGTTGAACCATTTCAAAACAGGCACATAAACATCATCTGAACCACACCCTGATCTTTCAGTTATCTCTATTTTCACTAGCTCCCCTTTATATGTAGCCCGCAATGTTATTTTTGTTTTGACATCGGCTACATCAAAGCCTTCAATTTTTATTTCGGACACAATTTACCTTAATACGGAGTCACGTGCGTTTTTGTTCTTATATAAATGATGAAACTGGTTCCACAAAACTTCTCTATCTTTGTAGAGTTCAATGAATGTCAGAGTCATTTCCTCAGTCCACTTTGTACGTGCCATCAAAAACAGTTTAAGAAACCCAGGAGGATAAATAAAATGCACACTGCAACTTTAACCCGCTATAACGCACTGATTACAACTGGCTTGTTAAAAAGGACAGTCGAACATTGGACCGTCTACAAGTCGCCGATTGAGGTGCCAGTCAAGAAATATAGTGGTGGGGGAAGACACTGACTCGACCAACTGGCTCAAAATCTACTCCTCGGGTAAGTCAACCTGCCTAGCCAGTCCAGTCGTTACTTGCCCGAAAAATCAAGTCAGTGCTGTCCACACGAAGCCAGCTACTGACGCCAGTCGAACCTGCCTGTCAACTGGCCTCGTGTAAACAGTCCATTAGTGCTTTCCTCTACCTTCCGCGCGGGTGGGACAAGAGTTCAACCCTGTTAGACTCACTTAGTATCGTTCAATCAGTTCAGTCAGCCGACCTTGAAGTGCTTCCCGAAGCCCGGGTCGAATTCTTCCTTCGTCATTCACCGTCAAAGTTCTGTGCTTGCCCCCCTGCGGGACGGGGTTTAGAATAGTCCCGCAGTAACCCCTGCTTGTCGTAAGAAGCGACTAAAAGGGGAGGCTTCTGTGCAGGACGTACCTCGTGTGGGACAAACCTATCCTATATCTTTCCTTTCACATCATTTTCTTCTTCCTCCACTTTCCACCTTTTTTTCACTCTTCCCCCTTCGCTTTATTTATCCTTACCTTTTTCTTCCTTTCTCCCACCGTTCATACTGCACAGAGGCCTTTGGCCTTTCCGTTGATGACCTTGGCAACTAACCCGGCTCTTCTCTGTTTATTATTGGATACCACTGCCTTGAGCTCCCGAATGAAAGTGCGCCGGTTGTAATATCTTGGTAGAAGGGCCTTAGGGATGACAACCGGGTACCCTACCTTGAGAAAAGACCGGTTGCGTTCATGAGGGTCCCGGACGTAAAATTAGCACTTTCCTGCATACACTTGCTGCGGTGACCTCTCTTCCGGCGATGCTCCATATGAAGGTTGTCATGTCTAGCGTCTTATGGAGCCTCTCGTCGGAAGAGTTAACAGGGCCCTATGTGGTAGAACCAACTGGGATAAACCTGGGTCTACGATCCGAGTACTTTTGCAGGTTGTCCTCCCACTCATGATTGAGTCTCTTGTCACAGCTGACACCTTACTGTCCGCTGGCACCGTACTGCCAAGTTCTGCTGGCATCTTACTGCCCGGCCCCTCACAGGGCCGTATTAATGATAAGAGGCGGAAACGGGTAAATTTTTAAAGGAGGCCAAACCGCCACAACGATCGTCTCCCCCACCTATACCACCGAGGAGACCTCCTCGAGGAACTCCCCCGAGCCCGCCTCGGGAACACCCCCGGGCCCGCCTCGGGGCATTAAAACAAGGGCGGCCGTTGTTGAGCCTCTCACACCCACCTCTGGGCTTCCGGTGGTGGGGACGAGTTGCGGAACAGGTGAGGCCGCTAAGGCGAGTCCCACTGGTGCCTTGAAGAAGGACCAGCGAGAGACCGCCGAAAAATTTTTTATTAAAAAAGCGTCGAAGGCCTTAAAGCCTTCGAACAAGGATCCGACTACCCAGTCTCTCCAAAATAAGCCGAAGCCTCTCCTGAAGCGAGAGGTACAGGAGAGACTGGGAAAGGCAAGAGGGCCTAAAAAGGGCCTCAACAAATTTTTATTCTTAAAGGATAGTGAAATGGATTGCGAGGATAACTAAATTTCATACTAATAACTTATGTCGCTACTACAATGGAATTGCAGGGGTTTCTATGCTCGTGTAGAGGAAATCAAACTAATAATTTCTTCCCTGCATCCTTCCATCTTGTGCTTGCAAGAGACCCACTTCCGCCCAACTGACAACCCGATGCTTCGTGGGTACGATGTGTATCGTACCGACAAGCCTTTCTTTGATCGGGCTAGCGGAGGTGTGGCTATATTCGCACGAAGTACTATATATCATAAGAATATTAATATTGTTTCTGATCTCCAAGTGATCGCTGTCAGAGTCTCCCTTCCTATGGAGGTAACCGTATGCTGCATCTACCTCCCGCCAGGTGAACGTGTTTCCAAGAGGACACTAGAGGCCCTCTTTATACAACTTCCCGCCCCCTATATCATCTTGGGGGACTTTAACGCGCATAACCTGGTGTGGGGGTCTAATTTTACAGACGCCCGTGGGAGGATGGTAGAGGATATTCTTGTCTCGGGAAACCTGGTGTTAATGAACACCGGGACCCAGACACACTTCTCCACCTTTAATGGTGTATCCTCTGCCATCGACCTAGCTCTATGTAGCCCCGGGATGGCTGCTCACTTCCTTTGGGAGGTTCACTCGGACCTATGTGGCAGCGATCACTTTCCAATTCTGCTTTCAAAAATCCAAGATCCTCCCAGTACAGCACGGTTACCCCAATGTGTTCTTAAACGTGCTAACTGGGATAAATTCCGCAAGCTCGCCTTATTCGACGAACCCCATTCTCCCGACGTCGATGTTAAGGCAGGGCAATTTACTTCGACGGTCATAACGGCGGCGAGGGCATCCATCCCTAAATCCTCGCCAAACCCGCGCCACCATCCTGTTCCCTGGTGGAACGAGGAGTGCCGGCTGGCTATTTCTAACCGTCGAAGAGCCCTGCTTATCTTTAATCGACGTCCTACTTCGGAGAATCTGGAGTCATTCCGGATTCTACGTGCTAGAGCTCGCCGTATTATTTGAGAAAGCAGAAGAGAGTCTTGGAGACAGTTTATTTCTACCCTTACTATTTCCACTCCCACAACCAAGGTTTGGGATCACATTCGTAAAGTACGTAGTAGCAAAAATACCATTTATAATATACCCGCACTCATGTCTAACGATTCACTTGTCTCCTCCCCTATGGAGGTCGCCAATGTATTGGGCTCGATGTTCGCCGCTATTTCTAGCACTGCGAGCTACTCTAACGAGTTCGTGGCGCATAAGCGCAGCATCGAGCGCCTTACTATTGATTTTGGCCAAAGTCGGGGGGAGGATTATAACTCCCCCTTTACTAAAGAGGAACTTACCTATGCCCTGTCCCAGGCGGGCAATACAACTTCTGGGCCGGATGATACCCATTACGAAATGTTGCGCCAACTGTCCCCTGCTGGACGGGCGTTCCTCTTAGACCTCTACAATTGTGTTTGGGAATCTCGTCAATTCCCAACACTGTGGAGGCAAGCAACCGTTATCCCAATATATAAAAGTGGCAAGGATAAATTAGAGCCAACTAGTTATAGACCGATAGCCTTAACTAGTTGTGTATGCAAAATATTAAAGAAAATGATCAATAAAAGATTTATATGGTATCTAGAATCCCGCAAACTACTATCCAATATGCAATGTGGCTTTCGCCGTAACCGATCCACGGTGGATCACCTTGTTCGCCTTGAGACAGCAGCTCGTGACGCTTTCCTCCATAAACAGCACCTCTTGGCTGTCTTTTTTGATTTGGAGAAGGCTTACGACACCACCTGGCGGTACGGCATTTTAAAAACCCTGTTTAATTGGGGGTTCCGGGGGAACCTCCTTATTTATATCTAATTTTATGTCTGATAGACACTTCCGGGTAAGGTTAAACAACACCTTATCCGATGATTTTATTCAAGAAAATGGGGTGCCTCAAGGTAGTATTTTAAGCACTACCTTATTCGCTATCGCGATAAATAGCATCGTGGACAACGTGCACGTACCTGTCCGTTCATGTCTTTTTGTGGATGACTACGCAATTTATTGCAGTTCATCAAGTCTCCACAGGGCTGAACGACAGATACAACTCGCTGTAAACAATCTATGGTTGTGGGCATCTCGTAATGGCTTTCGTTTCTCTGCGGCCAAGACGACTGTCGTCCACTTCCATAGATTACGTGGAATACAGCCAGCCCCCAATATTTTAATGAACAACGTTGTTTTACCTGTCTCCGAGACCGTAAGGTTCATGGGACTTTTATTCGATTTTAAACTAACTTGGATCCCCCACATCAAAGACCTGAAAGCGAGGTGTATTAAAGCTTTGAATTTACTTAAAGTTGTGAGTCGTCGCTCTTGGGGTGCTGATAGGGAAACCTTGATGCGTCTCTATAGAGCCTTGGTGAGATCAAAACTTGATTACGGCAGTTTTGTATATGGTTCCGCTAGACCCTCGGCGTTAAAGATGCTCGATAGCGTCCATCATGCTGGCATTCGACTGGCTACTGGTGCTTTTCGTACCAGTGCAGTCGTCAGCATCTGTGCCGACGCCGGTGAGCCCCCTCTTTCTTACCGGCGGTCTTACCTCCTGGCATCTTACGTGTCGAAACTGCATTGCATGCCAAATAATGTTGCTTACCGCCCTGTATTTCGTCCCCCTAACCGTGTCTTGTATGAAACTAAATGGCGTAGTACAAGGCCGGTTGGGATCCGGATGCTATCTGTTTTCGACACGTGTGGGATAGTCCTGCCAAAGGCTATCCCCACATCACCAGGTCGAGTTTCTCCCTGGAAAATACGCCCTCCGAAATGCCATTTTGATCTTGCCAAGTTCCCTAAAGCGACCACCCCAAACTTTGTAAATGAGAGGACTTTTAATGAGCTCCTCTCCACTCGCTTTCACGGATTTGAGCGCTACTACACTGATGGCTCTAAATCTGGAGTCTCCGTGGGATGTGCTTTTGTTGTGGAAGGATCCAATTTTAAATTTGGTTTACCTAATGAAACCAGTGTTTTTACAGCTGAATTATATGCGATTTTTAATTCTTTGTGTTTTGTATACCGAAGTAGTCACCGTTCTGTCCTCATCTGCACGGATTCCATGAGTGCTCTGTTGGCATTGTCCACTCTCTACTCCTGGAATCCTCTCGTGCAGATGATTCACGAACAAATTTTAAAAATTGATTCATTAAGCACCCGGCTCGCCTTTTGCTGAATCCCTGGTCATGCTGGTCTTCCAGGAAATGAACTGGCGGACCAGGCAGCCAAGGAGGCAGCACGCCTGCCTCCGGAGGCGAGTCTGGGTGTCATGTTTTTAGATCTAAAGGGTTATGTTCGGCGTGGGGTCTTACGCACCTGGCACGAGCAGTGGGTCTCGACCCCTGCTCAGAACAAGCTGCGGTCCATCAGGGACGGTGTGTCGCGATGGCCCTCTTCTATACGAAAGCCTAGAAGAGAGGAGGTCATCGTGACGAGACTCCGCGTCGGGCATACTTCATTGACCCATAGTTTTTTACTAAGAGGGGATCCACCTCCAGTGTGTGAGTTTTGTGATACTCCCCTTAGTGTGCATCACATTTTGGTGAGTGTCGCAAACTAGCCCCTATCCGTCTGGCTCTTGATTTTAAAGGTGACTTACGTTTTTTATTACGCGATAGTGCGGATGGAGTTATTTGTTTACTCCGTTTTATACGCCAGGCGGATCTTTTTAATGCCATTTGAGTCACTTTTACAAAGTGGCTCTTTTGGATATTATCTCATATTGAGATCTTTTTAACGTATTATCATTTTAACATGTTTTGTCTTTTTAACGTGTTATATTTTAATATGTTTGTTTTGTCTTTTTATTGGAGTGATACACTTGTGGTTTTTTTTAGCAGGTGTATCACTTAATTTATACCAAGAGTCCATTTGAGCACTCCTATGGAGTGTCTCAGATGGTGAATGTTTTATCTCTTTCCCCTATGGGGATTTTATTATGTTTTTAATATATTTCAAGGCCCTAATGACCTAGATGTGTCGATGGGCCGTTAAACAATAATAATAATAATAACAATTCCTATTCAACTTCCTGAAAAAAAAATTTCAACTCCAGCAATTCACAAAAACAACAATTTCTCAAAAACTATTTAACCAATTTAACTAATTCTTACTTTAAAAGCTGCCTAGTGACACTCTACAACTTTAATTTAAATAAAATAAACCTCTAGCACTATCAGTTAGCCTGTTATTTAACAATTCTTATACACCTTCCTGAAAAATTACAAGTCCAGCAATACACAAAAACAAAAATATCTCAAAAACTATTTAACCAAATTAACCAATTCTTACTTTAAAAGCTGCCTAATAACACTCTACAACTTTAGTTTAAATGAAATAAACCTCTAGCACTAACTGTTAACCTGATATTTAACAATTCCTATCACAGACTCCTGAAAAATTTACAAGTCCTACTATTAACAAAAGTTAGTTTATCTCAAAAATGTACTAACCGATCTCAACAAATCCTACTTTAAAACACTCCTACCACCTAGTTACAACTTTAATTTAAATAAATGTAACCTCTAACAACAAAAATAACAGTATTATAAACAGATACTTGTTTGAAGTGGCTGAAAACACAGAAAATAGTTAAAGTCCACAACAACAAATACACTTATCTCAACCAATATCTAACCAATTTTGATAATTCCTACACTAAGCCCTTCCTAACGATGTAATGAAACTTTAATTTAAATGCCTAAACTCTCTAAACCTTCAAACTAACTCACTATTAACAAAACTACCTCTGCAATAGCCTAGAAAAATTAAAGTCCCAGCTCACCTATTTCCTTAAATAACTCTTTATTAGATCAACCTATCTGTCTAAAATTTTACAGAAACCTTCCTAGCAACACTCTCTTACTTTTACCTATGCAAGTTACCCCTAACTATTCACCTAATTCCAATTATTTCTCAACAAAGCCAAATATCACAATCCTAGCCAATTACTCTTGTACTTCTAACACAATTTACTCAAGAAAAACCCTAGTAAACACCTATCCAAATTTTTATAGCTTGTAGTACTAGTTCTAAGCTACCTAATAATACCTATTTTAACTCCTAACTCAATACCAAAAACTTAAATTTTAACTTCAAAATTTGTTGACTCACCAGAAAGACCTTATCTCCACGGCACCTAAAAAGGACACAATTAACACAAATACCACAAATTAAGCACTCACAATCACTTTAGACCACTATTTAGAGAGGTGAAGCCCCCCTAACAATAATATTTATCACCAATAACCCAAAAAAGTACACAAATCTTAACTTCCAAAACCCAACAGCGTGCTATTCAAGATGGCGGCGGAGACACAAAATTTTCACCAAACACTAATTCACTCTTATTTCAGCCTAAATATCACGAATCAACCCAATTTTCTCTCTGGAGCTCAATAAAACACTATTAAACACAATAATCACAGTTTAAATCAGTAAGGAAGCAAAAATAGCACTTAAAAGTACTTTTAAACCGGAGCAAGAAAGTTAAGGTGTAACCTGGCACTCGAGCTTATAGTCCAGTAGTACCAGATGCAAATCTGTTCATGAGTACAGTGACTAGGGGATAGGTTGGGGACTATAACACAAGAGGACTGACCATCTGGCACCGTGAGTACTTCAGATCCCAGATCTTTGTTCCTTGTCTTGAGAGTTGCACTCTGATTGATCCCAACATCTTCCTGCTCCTAGGCAATTGTATGTGGACTTAACATGAATGTTGAAGTCACATGTCTTGTACATGGGAACATAGTGATCTGCCACAGTGATGCCCACCAGCTTTAAGGACTCTTCTGTCCCATCTGAGTATTTAGTACACAGTGTGGATCCCGTGTGCAGTATGGCCATCCCTGATGAAATGGATCTATAGCTCTTATCAGAGTATAGTTGACCTTCAGAAGATAGGTATAGGAGGTCATCACATGATCTGGCTAAGCCCAGGGTGTTGCTGACGGCAAGGCCCAACAACACAGCATATGAAACTGACACCCTTCTGCTTGAGGGTCTAGCCTTAGCAGATGGATCTGAGTCCTCACTTGAATCATCATTTGCTGGAGTTCCCAAGGTTGTCACTTCGTTCATGTGTTTCTTGAGGAAAGTGATCTTTCTGTGAACTCTGGCTGCCTTTCTTTTCTCTCGTTGAGCGCAACAGTGCGGCCTAGCTTGTTCATCAATCCGTACCTGGATTCAAGCTTGAGACTTACACACAACAGGATAGCACTGACAAGTGCTCCTATGAGCCCGGATAGAACCAGTGGTGTAACCTGTGATCTGCATGTCTTAATCCCCTCATTGTGGCCGCAGATTAGGCAATCATCACAGGCATCAAATGTGGAGAGGATCACCTCTGAACAGTCTGAACAAGATATCTGCAGTAGACTGTGGAGAGGATCACCTCTGAACAGTCTGAACAAGATATCTGCAGTAGACCATACCCTCTGACAGTCCGCAATTCCTCAACAGTGAGAACAGCACCATTCAGTAGGAAAGTGCAGCTCTCATCCTTCCCTACTGTGATAAATGAACCATGCCAAGCCTTCACTGTTACGCAAGCACTCCCCAAACTCACCAACATCAAACTACTCAACAATAGACGGAGATGAATCATTACGTGTCCAGAGAATAGTATCTGAATCATTAATATGTCTTACCGTCTTTGTGTATTTCTCAGACTTTCTTGGAGACAACAACAACCCTTCGTGACCTAATTAGGTATTTCTTTCAGCTTTCATCAATATAAGTCCAAGACTTCTCTGATGTAACCACCACCAAGTTGCCCCGGCTGCCAGCAGCCCGGGCTGAAATGACTTGGGAAAAACCCCTGTATGCGTTTTCACCTGCATCCAGGAGTGGGAGGGCCCCCTGCAGTGGGTGTTCACCACTTGGGGGAGATGGAGTTTAGCCGCGACAGCAGCCGGTCCAGCGTCCGGGGCCCGTTACCGCGCCCCAGCCGCCGTGCCACCGCCACGTTGCCCAGCAGGGACCACGGGGAGGTATCCATCCCGATTTTCATCGCCTCCGTGACTAACTAACCTATATAAATCTCCATAGAAATCTCTGTAAAATAACTACATTCTTTAACTATTACAGGGTCTCTTTACAGGGTCACCCTTTACCTTAACATCAACGCCATAGTACGGTACTTCACCACTTACTCGCCCAGCTCCCTCGCTTCCTCGTGATCCATCTCTCTTTCCCTATCCCTCCTCTCCGCCTCTCTCATTTTTCCGATTCTCGTGGCCGTGCTCACAAATTTCCTGAAAGTTTCAGGGCTCTCCGTCATGTCCTCAGGCCTCCATCTCCTTCCTCTCTGCACCACTTCTCTGTACAATTCCTGTCTTACTTGCTCATATCGCTCACACTCATACATCACGTGCCTTGCGTCCTCCGCCACATCGCACAGATCACACATCGGATTATCACCAATCCCAAACGAGTGGAGTTTGGCCGCGAAGTCCCCGTGTCCGCTCAGGAACTGGGTTGAGTAGTGGTTTCCAATTGCTTTCCTCTTACTCACTCTCACTCTCACGTCTCTGTAATATGCGTAAGTGACTCTCCCTGTCGTGGCGTTATCCCAATCCACTTGCCACCTTCCAATCGTCTCTTCTCTCCTCATCACCCGGCTTTGTGCCCTGTCTACGCCATTCATTTTATCCCTCCACAATCTCCACCTTTCCTCTATGTACAGGTCGATAGGTATCGCACCTGTGATCACCCTCACAGCTTCATGGGACATCGTCCTATAACCCTTGGCCACAGCGAGCAATAGCTTCCTCTGTGTGCTCATCATTACCTGTCTGCTTTTGCCTCTCTGGGCTTCCTCGCCCACAACCTCGCATCCGTATACGAGTATCGGTTCCACCATACCTTTGTACATCCTGTACAGAGCACGAGTAACCATAATTCGCCTTCGCCAAGTTCTTGAGCTTTGCGAAGATTATCTTAGCCTTTCCGCATACCGACTCTATGTGCCTTTTGTAACTCAGTCTTTCTCCGATCATAACTCCGAGGTACTTGACTTCCCTTACATATCTTATCCTCTCACCATTCATCCTCACCACTGGATATCTATCTCCACCTAGAGTCCCTCTCAGGAGCATAATCGCCGACTTGGCACTATAAAACATCAGCTTATTCCGTTTTCCCCATCCTTCCACTTTCCTTAGAGCATACTCCGTTCTCCTCTCCAAGCTCCGTCTCGTGTCTGCCTCTATCAGCAGCAGCACATAACCCGCATAAGCCAACATTTTGCCGTTCATTCCGATATTCATTCTTAGATACCTATTAATCAGTATGTTCCATAAGAGTGGACCTAAGACTGATCCTTGTGGGCATCCTTTGGTCGGCACCTTCACCCTCCTTACACCTTCTATTTCCAGGGTCACCTCCCTTCTTTCAAAGTAGACTTTCTTGGAGACATAAAGGACTCCCTCTATCGCCCAATTGGGACCTCTTTCCGCTACGCCGCACACAAGTCAGAGACTTTTCGCAGCGCAACCACGGCTTCAAGGGCAAGTTACGCTTCAACGAGCCCAGGAAAACCCCTCGTATACGCATTCACCCGTATGCGAGAGTAGGAGGGCCCCCTGCAGCTGGTGTTCGCCACATGGGGGAGGTGGGATTCAGCCGTAGGGATCGACACTAAGTCTTTACCCTACGTTGCCCAGCGGAGACCTCGTGGAGGTACCCACCCCGGCACTTCTGAAGGACCGCCTCCGTGCAATGAATTTAAATCCAAAGAGTGCAAGCAATTCTAAGATTGCAATTTAAATTTTGAAAAATAAAGCCCTACCAAATCCTCAAACAAGAGCAAGACTCGAGCCTACAGCCCTATCCTGTATCACCCTTAACCCCTCCCCCATCACGAACAGCATGCTATCGTCAACCTACCCCTAACGCACATGTCTATTCTAATAATACACGGTATACACAACCAGAAATGGAAAAAATACATTAGTGTTCTTAACCTATTATACCTCCAATCCGCCGCTCCTTCTTCTTCCCAATCGCCGTCGCATACCTCAGGAAGCACGCGTAGCTCCTGGCATCTCTCACCATCTCCGTCCTCTGCAGCTGATCCCCCACCTCTAGCCTAAGGATTCTTCTGTCCCCCTCGAACCGCTAACACAACAGCAGCACGTGCTCCGCATCCTCGTAGGCTCCACACGCCTCACAGTCCGGGTTCTCCCTCAGCGCGAAGCCGTGAAGCTTCCCGTTGAAGTTCCCATGTCCCCCCCTGCGGGACGGGGTTTAGAATAGTCCCGCAGTATCCCCTGCTTGTCGTAAGAAGCGACTAAAAGGGTAGGCTTCTGTGCAGGACGTACCTCGTGTGTGACAAACCTATCCTATATCTTTCCTTTCACATCATTTTCTTCTTCCTTCACTTTCCACCTTTTTTTCACTCTTCCCCCTTCGCTTTATCTATCCTAACCTTTTTCTTCCTTTCCCCCACCGTTCATCCTGCACAGAGGCCTTTGGCCTTTCCGTTGACGACCTTGGCAACTAACCCGGCTCTTCTCTCTTTATTATTGGATACCACTGCCTTGAGCTCCCGAATGAAAGTGCGCCGGTTGTAATATCTTGGTAGAAGGGCCTTAGGGATGACAACCGGGTACCCTACCTTGAGAAAAGACCGGTTGCGTTCATGAGGGTCCCGGACGTAAAATTAGCACTTTCCTGCATACACTTGCTGCGGTGACCTCTCTTCCGGCGATGCTCCATATGAAGGTTGTCATGTCTAGCGTCTTATGGAGCCTCTCGTCGGAAGAGTTAACAGGGCCCTATGTGGTAGAACCAACTGGGATCAACCTGGGTCTACGATCCGAGTACTTTTGCAGGTTGTCCTCCCACTCATGATTGAGTCTCTTGTCACAGCTGACACCTTACTGTCCGCTGGCACCGTACTGCCAAGTTCTGCTGGCATCTCACTGCCCGGCCCCTCACAGGGCCGTATTAATGATAAGAGGCGGAAACGGGTAAGGCCGTCCAGCCCTGTTTTGATGAAAAGCCAGGAAGTGGTGAGGCCCCAGCCCCGCTTCCTGGTGATGTCTCGAGTAGATGAAAGTGAAGATCTGAAACGTGTCAGCCCATTTATTCTCGAAAGAGTGATAAATGGAGCAGCAAAATCTGACGTTTTAATAAGGAAACTGCGCGATGGCACCATTATGATTCAGACTATGACCGACACTCAATCCTCAAATATTATGGCGATCTCCGAAATACCGTTGAGTAATACGGTAAATATACAGGTGAAGGTGGAGCCCCACAGGTTCCTCAATGTTTGCAAGGGAGTGGTCACTTGTTATGACCTCGACTGCGTAAGCATTGAGGAGATCTGTGAGGAACTTTCCCCCCAGAATGTCACCGAAGTGTACCGTATTGTCACAAAAAAGAATGGACAAGAAAAGAAGACGGATACGTATATCCTCACATTTGCGACTCCTACCCTTCCGAAGGAGGTCCGAGCAGGCTTCCACGTGCTCAGGGTCCGGCCGTATGTCCCTAACCCTCGGCGCTGTTTTCAGTGCCAGGAATTTGGGCATACGAAGCTGCGATGCCGTGGTAAGCCAACCTGTGCTGATTGTGGACAGGAGGCTCACGAAACACCATGCGAGTCTCCTAAATACTGCGTCAACTGCAAGGGTCCGCATTCCGCCTGGTCTCGGGCCTGTCCAAAATGGAAGGTAGAGAAGAAAGTCATGGAGATACAATCTGAAAAGAAGATCTCATATGCCCAGGCACGCAAGGAATACGTATCAAGTCAAGCTCCGGTATTTCAAACTTCATATAGCCGGATTGTCAGTCAAAATATAAACTGTCCCAACTGCCATTGCGCGGTTAATCTTGCTAAGGAGACATCGCGACCAGTGCCATTGGTCTCTTCTCGAGACATTTATGTTGATTCCGCGCCAACTTCTGTGGCGCCTAAATTTTTAAAGGAGGCCAAACCGCCACAACGATCGTCTCCCCACCTATACCACCGAGGAGACCTCCTCGAGGAACTCCCCCGAGCCCACCTCGGGGAACACCCCCGAGCCCGCCTCGGGAAACCCCCCCGGGCCCGCCTCGGTGCATTAAAACAAGGGCGGCCGTTGTTGAGGCTCTCACACCCACCTCTGGGCTTCCGGAGGTGGGGACGAGTTGCGGAACAGGTGAGGCCGCTAAGGCGAGTCCCACTGGTGCCTTGAAGAAGGACCAGCGAGAGACCGCCGAAAATTTTTTTATTAAAAAAGCGTCGAAGGCCTTAAAGCCTTCGAACAAGAATCTGAATACCCAGTCTCCCCAAAATAAAACGAAGCTTCTCCTGAAGCGGGAGGTACAGGAGAGACTGGGAAAGGCAAGAGGGCCTAAAAAGGACCTCAACAAATTTTTATTCTTAAAGGATAGTGAAATGGATTGCGAGGATAACTAAATTTCATACTAATAATTTATGTCGCTACTACAATGGAATTGTAGGGGTTTCTATGCTCGTGTAGAGGAAATTAAACTACTAATTTCTTCCCTGCATCCTCCCATCTTGTGTTTGCAGGAGACCCACTTCCGCCCAACTGACAACCCGATGCTACGTGGGTACGATGTGTATCGTACCGACAAGCCTTTCTTTGATCGGGCTAGTGGAGGTGTGGCTATATTCGCACGAAGCACTATATATCATATGAATATTAATATTGTTTCTGATCTCCAAGTGATTGCTGTCAGAGCCTCCCTTCCTATGGAGGTAACCGTATGCTGCATCTACCTCCCACCAGGTGAACGTGTTTCCAAGAGGACTCTAGAGGCCCTCTTTATACAACTTCCCGCCCCCTATATCATCTTGGGGGACTTTAACGCGCATAACCTGGTGTGGGGGTCTAATTTAACAGACACCCGCGGGAGGATGGTAGAGGATATTCTTGTCTCGGGAAACCTGGTGTTAATGAACACCGGGACCAGGACACACTTCTCCACCTTTAATGGTGTATCCTCTGCCATCGACCTAGCTCTATGTAGCCCCGGGATTGCTGCTCACTTCCTTTGGGAGGTTCACTCGGACCTATGTGGCAGCGATCACTTTCCCATTCTGCTTTCACAAATTCAAGATCCTCCCAGTACAGCGCGGTTACCCCAATGGGTTCTTAAACGTGCTAACTGGGATAAATTCCGCGAGCTCGCCGTATTCGACGAACCCCATTCTCCTGACGTCGATGTTAAGGCGGGCCATTTATTTCGACTGTCATCGCGGCGGCGAGGGCATCCATCCCTAAATCCTCGCCAAACCCGCGCCACCGTCCTGTACCCTGGTGGAACGAGGAGAGCCGGCTGGCTATTTTTAACCGTCGAAGAGCCCTACGTACCTTTAATCGACGTCCTACTTCGGAAAATCTGGAGTCATTCCGGTTTCTACGTGCTAGAGCTCTCCGTATTATTTGAGAAAGCAGAAGAGAGTCATGGAGACAGTTTATTTCTAACCTTACTATTTCCACTCACACAACCAAGGTTTGGGATCACATACGTAAAGTACGTAGTAGCAAAATTACCATTTATAATATACTAGGATTCATGTCTACCGGTTCACTTGTCTCCTCCCCTATGGAGGTCGCCAATGTATTGGGCTCGATGTTCACCGCTATTTCTAGCACTGCGAGCTACTCTAACAAGTTTGCGGTGCATAAGCGCAGCATCGAGCGCCTTACTATTGATTTTGGCCAAAGTCGGGGCAAGGATTATAACTCCCCCTTTACTAAAGAGGAACTTACCTATGCCTTGTCCCAGGCGGGCAATACAACTTCTGGCCCGGATCATATCAACTACGAAATGTTGCGCCAACTGTCCCCTGCTGGACGGGCGTTCCTCTTAGACCTCTATAATTGAGTTTGGGAATCTCGTCAATTCCCAACACTGTTGGAGGCAAGTAACCGTTATCCCAATATATAAAAGTGGCAAGGGAAAATTAGACCCAACTAGTTATAGACCGATAGCCTTAACTAGCTGTGTATGCAAAATATTAGAAAAAATGATAAATAAACGACTTATATGGTATTTAGAATCCCGCAATTTGCTATCCAATATTCAATGTGGTTTTCGCCGTAACCGATCCACTGTGGATCATCTCTGCCGTCTCTACACTGCTGTTCGTGACGCCTTCCTCCATAAACAGCATCTTTTGGCGGTTTTCTTTGATTTGGAGAAGGCGTAAGATACCACATGGCGTTACGGCATCTTAAAAAACCTTTTTAATTGGGGGTTCCGATGATTTTATTCAAGAAAATGGGGTGCCCCAGGGCAGTCCCCTGAGCTGTACGTTGTTCGCTATTGCGTTAAATAGCATTGTAGACAACGTGCGCTTACCTGTTCGTTCATGCCTTTTTGTGGATGACTACACAATTTATTGCAGTTGATCAAGTCTCCACAGGGATGAACGACAGATACAACTCGCTGTAAACAATCTATGGTTGTGGGCATCTCGTAATGGCTTTCGTTTCTCTGCGGCCAAGACGACTGTCGTCCACTTCCATAGATTACGCGGAATACAGCCAGCCCCCAATATTTTAATGAACAACGTTGTTTTACCTGTCTCCGAGAGCGTAAGGTTCCTGGAACTTTTATTCAATTTTAAACTAACTTGGCTCCCTCACATCAAAGTCCTGAAAGCGAGGTGTGTTAAAGCTTAAAATTTACTTAAAGTTGTGAGTGGTCGCTCTTGGGGTGCTGATAGGGAAACCTTGATGCGCCTCTATAGAGCCTTGGTGAGATCAAAACTTGATTACGGCAGTTTTGTATATGGTTCCGCTAGACCCTCGGCGTTAAAGATGCTCGATAGCGTCCACCATGCTGGCATTCGACTGGCTACTGGTGCTTTTCGTACCAGTCCAGTCGTCAGCATTTGTGCCGACTCCGGTGAGCCCCCTCTTTCTTACCGGCGGTCTTATCTCCTGGCATCTTACGTGTCGAAACTGCATTGCATGCCAAACAATGTTGCTTACCGCCCTGTGTTTCATCCCCCTAACCGTGTCTTGTATGAAACTAAATGGCGTAGTACAAGGCCGGTTGGGATCCGGATGCTATCGGTTTTCGACACGTGTGGGATAGTCCTGCCAAAGGCTATCCCCACATCACCAGGTCGAGTTTCTCCTGGAAGATACACCCTCCGAAATGCCTTTTTGATCTTGCCAAGTTCCCTAAAGCGACCACCCCAAACTTTTTACATGAGAGGACCTTTAATGAGCTCCTCTCCACTCGCTTTCACGGATTTGAGCGCATCTACACTGATGGCTCTAAATCTGGAGCCTCCGTGGGATTCGCTTTTGTTGTGGAAGAATCCAATTTTAAATTTGGTTTACCTAAATAAACCAGTGTTTTTACGGCTGAATTATATGCCATTTTTAAATCTTTGTGTTTTGTATACCGAAGTAGTCACCGTTCTGTCCTCATCTGCACGGATTCTATAAGTGCTCTGTTGGCATTGTCCACTCTCTACTCCTGGAATCCCCTCGTGCAGATGATACATGAGCAAATTTTTAAAATTGATTCATTAAGCACCCGTCTCGCCTTTTGCTGGATTCTTGGTCACGCTGGTCTTCTTAATATGTTTGTTTTGTCTTTTTATTGGAGTGATACACTTGTGGTTTTTTTTAGCAGGTTTATCACTTAATTTATATCAATAGCCCATCTGAGCACTCCTATGGAGTGTCTCATATGGTGAATGTTTTATCTCTTTCCCCTATGGGGATTTTATTATGTTTTTAATATATTTCAAGGCCCTAATGACCTCGATGTATCGATGGATCTTTAAACACTAATAATTATAATAATTATAATAATAATAACAAAAAGTAGATTTTCTCTAAATTGGCTCTAACGATTTTCACCTTTCAGAATAAACGAAGTGTGCCTTCCATATTCAAATGTAGCAACATTAAATTTCTCGAAAGAGCATACATTAAATAATGGTAATTGTTACAAAAATATTTTTATTCTGTACCTAAGTCATCTTGAACAAGATCGAAAATCTTTATTTAAAAAATATATTTGCATATAACTGGAAAATAAAAGTTTTATAAAATATTCTTTCAAATAAAAGTATTTTATCTTTAGTAGTATTACAACTTTACAATTATCTGTTATTTCGTATCTCAAATATTACAGGATATATAATCAAAACTGGAGATATCGTCATCATTAAAGTACCCCTTAAGTTACATGGCCGGAAAAGAAAAATTTGCCATCTTGTAGAGAATATTAATCTGTGGTTGTATATGAATTTTAATTAAAATCGTTGTAGCCGTTTTTGAGAAAATGGACCTTTTCACATTTCACCCTTAATTTTAAGGGTATATTGTTAGTTCAATTATAAGATAAGACAAACAAATTAAAGGGACCCGGAATGCCCTATCCTGTCCATGTTAAATTGTCATACTTTAACAAACATTTTCTCAGGCCCAATTAGAGATAAAAAATTGTTTTTTTTTTGTGAATGTTTATTGATATATTATACATACTTTAATGAGGATATTTTTCTAATTTCTTTATAGAAGTTGCAATTTTTTTTTCACTTTGCATGTAAAAAATGTTTTTATACATACATAAATTTGTCAGGACTCATACCTGTCAGATATTCATTTTAGACAAAATCGTTAGAGCCGTTTTCAAAATAATTTGAAATTTCTAAATTTACCCATTAGTAAACCCCCCTTCAACGAATTTTTTCCCAAAAACCACGTATACATTGTTATTTATAAGGTCAAATACTCCCTAGATATCCAGTTTAATCAAAATCGTTAGAGCTGTTTTCAAAATATTTGGAAATTAAAGAAAAACTCATCAATAAACTACCCTGAATTTGGGGGCTAGGGCCAAAATGAAAAAAAAAAAAACGTCCGACCTAATTTAGATATTAAATCAAAATATCAAGTTTGAACAAAATCCATCGAGCCGTTTCCGAGTTTGGAGCCCAGAGATAGACAGACAGAATTGTAGAAACTTCTTTTTAAGTTTCGGGATTAATTTTTTTTTAAATCTTGATTTCGAATTTCTTCTCTTTTGATGAGAAAGTAAAAATTAATGAAATGTTATAACACACTGCCATGGAAAATTATTGAAAAAAAAAGTAACATCTCTTTTAAGTTAAGACCTTTGTTATAGATTATTTTTACAACATCTCAGAAACTATTAGTTTTATAAAAATAATTTTCAAATAAAATATTTTTATTTTTAAAAGCCTTACAATTTTTCAACAATAAGTTATTTTGTATCTCAAATAGTTATAAAGAAATCATCAAATTTGCTTAAGTAAAGTTCTCTTAAATTCATTTTCGCGCTAAAATGAGAATGGCCATTCTGTTTGTATTATTATACAATACATATATATGAATTTTGATCAACATCGTTAAAGCAAATTTTGAGTAAATTGAGTAGTGATTTTTTCTCTTTTTCCCCTTCAGTAAACTACCCCTCATTTTAGGGTTGGGTAGCTAATTCCAAAAACTCCTCGAGGGAGCCTTATAAATACCCTAGAGACCAAGTTTCAGCCCGATCGGTAAAATGGTTTAGGCTCTAGTCCGAGGTATAGACACACATACAGACAGATGGCATCCCGAAAATAACTTTTTTGGTTTCGGGGGATCATGAAACTTCAATATCCATCGAAATATCGATTATTATTTTTTGGACGATCACAAGACTTTCTCTACCTTATTGGTGCGAGAAAGTAAAAATGGCGAAAATTGGCAACCTTGACTCCTTGAGTGGCTGACTGGCAGAGTTTAAATAATTTTCCCTTTCCTCTCCAGCTATTTTTAAGAAAGGTTGTCATGGATTTGGTATCAAATTTATCAATGATTTGGATTTATTTTACTTTTTGTTTGAATGAGTTTCATAAATCGTATATTTATATAAATTTTCCATTTATATAGGTATATATATTTATAGTAGACAATATTGTGTTAACATATTTTCTAAAACCTATTTAATTTGATATAATTAAATAAAGAGTTTTTTAATAAAATTTAATGTTTTCCCCATAAAAGTATAGAGATGTTAATAAATTGTGTCCTGGCTTTAGGATATTGCTACCTAATTGGGCAAAAGTATTTTTTTATAATGAAGGTATTTCGCGTGCACTTTCTGAAACTATAGCTTACGAATTAACGGTGAATAAGAAGCCTTAAAAGAACAAACATAAAACCACAGAATCCAATTTGGCTCCTCCACACAAGAGAAAAATCTCGATTTTAATATTTTCGTTGAAAACTACTGTAAAGTGGTCAGGGTTTTAGGCCCTTAGTTCTCAACCATTTCTTGTTTAAATTTACATTAGTTTGCCTTTGTTTATATATTAATATGCTCAAGCTACTCAGAGTACTAAACTGACATATATTTTTCACTTCCCATTCGTTTAAGCCTAATTTAATTCTCTTTATTACTATTAAATGGTTAATTATAAGAAAGTGTGGGGTTTTATGGTAATTATAAGTCATGTAAATCATAACCAAAGTTGTAAGCAATGCATGTTTTAAATTTCAATTCTTTAACTTCATTTTCAGGCCTTTAAACTTTTAATCTTATACTTTTTCATTATTTAAAGTCTTTGTTGGAATATTAGAATCATCCAAATTTATTACTTTTACTTTTCATTTTAAGCATCGTGCAACGTAGTAATAACTGAACCCGGAAGCTGGGAGACGCACCTGTTGCTTACACGTGTGGTCTTTCGGGGGTGGGGGAGGTTTTGGCGCGGACTCCTGGCCAATCAGTGCATTCGCTTGATCGTCTGTGTTTTATATTATAGGGAAGGGAAGCGTCATACGCGGGACAGACGCGATCGGGAGACAGGCTTGTTAACACTAAAATAGAGTAGACCTGTAATAACTACCTACCTTTTCAACCTGTAGAGATGGGGGAGAGGATATTTAGCCCAGGTGGCTAAACAGTTGTCTTTATCAATGTAACTAATTCGTTCAGCTAAATTAATTAGCCGTATTACTATTATGTAAAGTTTTTGTTAAATTAAATCTTCAAATACTACACTACCTCATATGTTTTTAATCGGCTGAGTACCTCTACCCCCACCATTATACTTATAACCCCGAGATGCTCTACCCAAACAACTGACTGCCGTGGATGACCCCGTAAGAAGAAGATGATCAGCAGCTGACTGGTTACACTACAACATCACGTAATTAATATGATTCTGACAAAAATTCTGGCAAGACAACAGACACCACGTAGAGTTTATAATATAGATGCTCTAGGAATATTGTGTGTGTGTGTTTGTTCAGACCACTGGATAGGACCTAACATAGCCGAAATTTGGATAATTATTATTCTTTATATTTTTGATTTTATTTTGTCTGATTGAATATTTTTTAAATCCTCGTAGACCATTGAAAAAACTCGTTTTACTACGAAGTTTGAATAAGGTAGACTATGGGCTTTTATTTCTAAAAATACCTTATTAGAGTGAGTGAGGGTTTGCGTTTTTCAGCTTATTCTAGAAAGATAAATTGGAAACTAATTTAAAGCTTAGTACGCCTATTGCAAGCAAACTTAGCCCGTAGTAAAATGTGTATCTTAATTTGTTCGGTAGGTCTCCCAAAGTTATAACAAGCTCGACGGATGATTTAACAAAAGAAAATCCACCTGCAGTGAACAGTGACGTGAGGAAAGATATCAATCCATTAAATCTAGTTGAAATCAATGACTCAATGTAAGTAACTTTTGATACGGTTTTTGTTATATCTTAAAAACTACTTTTCCAGGTTCATTCTGTCCTATGTATAATGTGTAAAAACAGTGTAGAGACACTGTAAAATGTGATAAAAGTCGTAGGGAAGGTGGACTAACCAGGAGAAAAAAGTTCAAATATTCATACAATCTTCACATTTACACTTATCACTTGCACTAACACAGGTTTATTGAATTTTCGGAGATGTTCCTTTTTAAAAACAGAAGAAAACACAAAACAAACATAATATAAGAAGAGAACAGTTTGAAGGCTACATCTTTAAAAATGTAACAGCAAGTAACTTTATATATATATATATATATATATATATAAAATCTTTATAGCAAATGTATAATGACATGTGATGCGCAGGTGTATGTGCGCAGTAAAATTAATACTGGTGTGTGTGTGTGTGTGGTTTTGTAAAGAGTTAGTTGTCAAATGAATGTTGCCTGACACGCACACGTACACTTAAGTTGTTTAGTGTATAAAGATTAGATTGCTTGTTCGTTATGTTCAAACTGTATAGATTGCCTGTTCATTAATAATAAACTATATAAAAGTGCTGGTTCGTTGTAAATTAACATGGTAGCCGGGCGTGGTTCATAAACAAAAGAAAATCCTAAGATGGCGGATGAAACAAGAATTCCTGTTTTTGATGGAAAGGACTGCGAGTGTTGGAAAAAGCGAATCACGTTGATTTTAAAGTTAAAGAAATGTGTAGAGGCCGTGAAGAGAGAAAAAGGTATGACAGATAAAGAGGACAAGTGGAGTGAAAAAGACTTGAAGGCAATCAATGTGATTTACAGTGGTATTTCGAATGATCAGTTACAGTTTATAAAAGACAAAGAAACTGCGTATGAAATTATGAGAAAATTCGACGAAATGTACTTAAAGGAATCTACTGCACTGTAAATTTGTATACGAAATAGATTAGATAAATTGAGGTTAAAAGACTTTGAAGATTCGAGTGCCTTTTTTACTGAGTTTGAAAAGCTAGTGAACGAACTTAAAAGTGCAGGCGCTAATGTAAGTGAAAAAGAAAAACTGAGTTATATGATTAAAATGCTTCCAAATTTGTTAAGTTATGTTGGTGAATTAAAAGAAAAAGAGGAAGGGAGCAAAAACAGTTCAAGTGCATTTAAGGCCGAAAGAAAAAAAGACAAAGCGTGTTTTAAGTGTGGAAAATATGGACATTTTAAGGCTCATTGTACGAGCATGAGACCAAGTGAACATTTGTGGAAGCCCAGAGGCGGCATTCAACAGCAAGGAGGCGGACGCCAACAACAACAACAAAAACATTTGCAACATCGTGGAGCCGGTCGAGGTTCAAGTCAACATCGTCGAGCGGGTGGTTGGCAACAAAGGCAAAATCAACAAGGACAGCAAAATGAAGACGGTAGTACAAGCAGTTTTAATACAGAAATCGAGATAAGACCCGGATTGGAAAAATTGTGCGTTGAAGCTAACAGTTGCGTCGGTAAAGTAGAATGGTTACTTGATAGTGGTTGCTCTGATCACGTCATAAATAATGATGAATATTTTTATGAATTTGATGAACTTAAAGTACCAGTGAATATTAAGGTCGGAAATGGTCATTTTTTAAAGGCAACTAAAATAGGTAATGTTGTACACAAATTCAATGTTTATGGTCAAATGGTAGAACATAAAATGTTAAATGTATTTTATGTGAGAGAAATGGATAGAAATTTAATAAGCTATGGGAAAGTTACAAATAAAAATAAAATTGTGTCGGTAGGAAATATTTCAAAAATATATAATCCAAATGGAAATTTAATTGCTTTAGCGTGTAAGAAAAATGATTTGTATCATATGACTAGTGAAATTGTTAAAACTGAGTCAAATATAACAGTCAAATTAAATATGACAGAAAAGGAAAGATATCATTGAACACTAGGACATATAAATTTTAATTATTTAAAAACTATGCGTGACAAACAAATGCTTGAAGGTTTGCCAAAGAAACTAGAGTCTGATTATTTGAAATGTAGAATATGTTTGCAAAATAAAATGCATAATTTACCATGAGATAACTAGAGCAAAAAAAGTATTAGAGATTGTACATACTGATTTAAATGGGCCACACAGCACTACGGGGTTAAACGGTGAGAAATATTTTCTAACTTTTATAGATGAGTATAGTAAGGTAGCTAAAATTTATTGTATCAAATCGAAAAGTTTAGTATACAATTGTTTTATTGACTATGTAAATATAATTGAAAGACAGAAAAAAGGGTAAAAAGACTAAGATGTGACAATGGCAAGGAATATATGAATAGTGAAATATCTAGTTTTGCTAGAGAAAAAGGAATATTTATTGAACCTCGTCCACCATATGTTCATGAATTAAATGGGACAGCAGAAAAGTATAACAGAGATATTATGAATATGTCTAGATGTCTATTAGCACAGGCCAAAGTGCATAATAGGTTCTGGCCTGAAGTAGTCAAACCAGCTGCTTATTTGAAGAATAGGACAATTACCAATACTGTAGAGAAAAATAAAACACCTTATGAAATAATGTTTGGTGAAAAACCTAACAGAGCATTTAAGAATGTATGGAAGTAAAATATTTGTAAGAGTGCCTGAACAAAAAAGAAATTCAAAATGGGACAGAAAAGCAGATCTAGGTATTTTATTAGGTTATGAAAATGTTGGGTATAGAGTATTAATAAATGACAAGATAGTAGTAGCAAGACATGTAGATATAATTGAAGAGGGTACAAATTGTATAGGTCTTAGAGAAGAGTCAAGAGAGATTTATGATATAGGTTTAAATGAAGGTAAAAATGAAAATTATAGAGATGAAATTACGACAGAAAATATAAATGATCAAAATGCAAATTTAGGGTTGAGAAGATCAACCAGAGAAAAACGAAAACCTGCTAGACTTAACCCATTAGGGACCACCGTTCCCATTAAGGAACTTTCAAATTTTTATTTTTATTATTTAATGTTTTGTAAGAAGGTGGTATTTTTTATGCTCTTTATGAAGAGTTGGTCACACTGTACCTGTTTTAGGTGCTAAACACATCCCAGCTGTTTCACAACAAAGAACACAACATAACTTTGTGAACAAAAAATTTCACCAATGGCTTCTCATAAAATGTAAGTAGTTTTTTTGTTATTTACTACTGTTAATTTACTTTTAAATATATATTTTTCTTATAAAATATCATACTTTTACATTACTAATAAGTAATTTTGTATAATATTTCTAGGTTTTTCAAATTTTCTTCATAAAATATGATGTTCCCAAATGGGAACGGTGGTCCTGAAAGGCCCCATGTTAAATGATGTTGGTTTTATGTTTCAGATTGACAGTAGATGAAATAGCAAGTTTACTTGAGACTGATAATGATATATGTAATGCTAGAATATATGTGGCACCTCCAATTAATAATGCTGCATCTGATGAAGACAGTGGTGAGGAGGATGAAGCTGATCTAAATCGTCTATCGGCTAATCAGTTATCAGCGGGTGTTGAAGCAACCATCACTTGTGTAGAAGAAGGAATTTTAGTCAAAGAAACAGTGACAGCAGAACAACTACATCAACATAAATTCAGTACATCTACTATTGGAGTTAAAACAGAAAAACCAAGTGTGTCTCAAGGTAAGAAAAAAATCAAAAATATCGTAGAAAGAGAATGGATAGCAGAAGACATTCATTCTGGTTCTTTAGGAACATGGGAACTTCCAAAATGGCTCACTGAATGTGAAAATTCACCTGTTGATCTTTTTGAACTCTTTTATGACACTGATATAATAAGTTTGATTCGTGATATGACCAATTTGTATGCTTTACAGAAAGGTGAACATAATTTAAATTTGACATTTGAGGAGGTACGTGTGTTTATCGGAATTTTGCTCATTAGTGGCTACAGTCCTGTGCCGAGAGTAAAAATGTACTGGGTGCAAGCTCCAGACGTTGACAACCAAGCGATCTCAACAGCCATGTCTAGAAATCACTTCCTTCAAATTATGAGATATTTACATGTATGTGATAACAGCAATTTGTTTGAGGATAAATTTGCTAAAGTGTCTCCCCTTTGGCAAAAGCTCAATGAAAGATGGTTAAAATATTTTTATGGTGAAATAAACTTGTGCGTAGATGAAGCTATGATACCGTACTTTGGAAAGCACGGTGCTAAACAGCATATCCAAGGCAAGCCGATTCGCTTTGGATATAAAGCATGGTGCCTCTGCGCAAGGTTAGGTTACCTAATACAAAGTGTGTTGTATGCCGGAGCAAGTACTGGCAACACAATTCCTGAGCTTGGTGTTGGTGGATCAATTGTTACAGAATTTAGAAATAAGATTCCAGCAGAAACCAAATTTAATCTTTTTTTTTATAATTTCTTTACTTCTGTAAAGTTACTGAGTCACTTGAAAACAAAAAACTGTACTGGAACAGGAACAGTTAGAAATAATAGAATTGAAAATGCACCACTAACAGATGTAAGAGTTTTCACTAAAATGACTAGAGGTTCTCATATTCAAATGACTGATAAAGTATCTGGAATAACATTAGTTCGCTATAATGACAACAATGCTGTTACAGTAGAATCTACTCTAGCTGGTGTAAATCCGATAGGTAAGACTAGAAGATACAGCCAAGCCGCCAAGAAATATGTGTCCATTGATCAGCCTCATTGTATATCACTATATAATACATACATGGGAGGAGTAGATCGAATGGACGAGAACATTGCCAAACTGAGAATACAGATACGAGGGAAAAAGTGGTACTGGCAGTTATTAACATTTCCCATAAATGTTTGTCAACAATGCTTGGCAGCTGTATCGTCTTACTGGAAGTAATAGAGTTGAGCCTCTGGATCTTCTAGCTTTTACAAGGCGTATTGCTCTCACCTACATACAGAAGTACAACTGCAGACCATCTGTTGGCAGACCAATTCAACTGAAACTGCTTCTAGATAAGAGAGTGACACCAGAAGTTCGATTTGACAAAGAGGGACATTCCATAACAAAAAATGAGAAGCAAACTAGGTGTGGGTTGTGTAAAAAGAATTCCCGAATGAAATGTCTAAAGTGTAATGTTGGAATGCACGCTAATTGCTTTGTGGCTTTCCATAAAATATAAGATTATGTAGTTGGTAGATTTTTCTTTATTATTATATTTGTTATTACAGTGTATCCTATATAAAAAAATATAATTCTATATTGTTTGTTTGTGAATTTTTCATTATTATATCCAATATATAGTATTTTCATGTATGCCATACTCATGAATGTTGATTTTATAAGTTTCATGATTATTAACCTGTACTCATTCAGGTCCAACGTTCCCATATGGGAACATAGCATAACTAATAAACGACATAAGCAAGTAAACTAAAAATTTTATCAATCTTACACCTCAGAGAAGTAAAATATGTATGAAAAACCAAAATATCCAATATTAAAAAAAGTTGGGCTTTAATGATGGGAGAAATAAAAACAGAGGTTTTGACGAGAAATGGTATTTTCCAAAAAAGGCAGATAACCATTTATCAATAAAACGTAATTGGTTTTGCTACTAAAAGGTTTTAAATGCTTGCTATTGTCAGCCTGGCTGACTATTTAATGTGTCACAGAGAAACGTGGGTTTTTCGAAAGGTACGTCTGATTGGACACATTTAGGGCGAAACATCAAAGACCATGAAGAAGAATATCAAAACCATGCTATTGCATGTGAAGTTCACTACCGCTGGCAGTTAGGCAAGACTGTTGATAGTGAAAATCTTGAAGAGATCAAGATATCTACAGACTATTGGAGGCAAGTCTTAAGGAGAGTTGTGGACGTAATCATCACTTTAGCTACAAATGACTTGCCATTGAGAGAGCATAGGTTGTCAGGTGACGCTAATTTGTCTAAAGGAAACTTCCTTGATATAATACATATGTTAGCAAAATATGACAAGGTATTGGCAGACTTAATTAAATTGCCTAAGGCTAGTACTAATTACCTCAGTCCTCAGATTAAAAATGAAATTATTAATTTAATAGCCAATGAAATAAATAAGTAAATAAAAGAATAAATGGTGAAAAGTCCCTACGTTTCTATCATTTTTGATACCTCTCAAGCCATATCAAAAACAGATCAATTAAATACAGTGTTTCGTTATGTCAAAATAAAAACTGATAGTGAAGAAAGGCCAGTATAGTTGGTAGTAGAAGAAGCATTTGGTGGGTTTACAGAAGTGGAAAGCCAAAAATCAGAATATTTGGAAAACGTTGTGCTTAAAGTAATTGAAGAGTTCTCTGACATTTCTAAATTAAGGGGCCAAGGATATGACTGGGCCGCAAATATGAGCGGGATTTATTCCGGCCTTCAAGCCCGGATACAAAGTAAAAATCCCGCAGCCACGTATGTACACTGTTGTGCACAAGCATTCAATCTGGTCATCAACGATTCGGTAACAAGTATTCCAGAAATCAGGAACTTTTTCGACAATGTGCAAAATTGGTATGTTTTCCTTAAGGCCGTATCAAGATGGGCTTTGTTGACTAAATAAACCATTAAAAAAAGTGTGCCCTACAAGATGGTCGTCAAGAAACAAAGCCATAGACTCCCTTCGTTGTGGCTACTTTGATATAATGAAAGTATTAACTGTCATAACCTTAGAGAGCAGTAATCAAGAAGAAGTTAATCAAGCAAAATGTCTTTTGAAGTACTTCGAACAGTTTCAAACGGTAATTTTGATAGTAGTTCAAAGTATTTTGCTTGAAACAATGGACATCATTTCCAAGAAACTGCAAAGCACCGAGGAAGACTTAGAACATGCAACAAGGATGCTGTTAAACCTTTAAAAAAAAAGAAAAAAAAATCGCTAACCTAAGAAGTAACTGGGAAACAATTAATAGTTATGCAACTCAGCTTTGTTTGAGATGGAAAGTTGCGCAAAATTTCACTAACTCAAGATCAAGAAAGAAAAAAAGGATGTTCGACGAAGTACAGGCAGATGATCCCATCATGGACATAGAAAAGCGTTTCCAGGTTGAGGTATTCAATCGTAGCCTGGATATCATAGCTACGCAACTAACCGAGCGTTTTGAGTCAATAACTGAGATTAGTGCGTGTTTCAAATGTTTGAAACCTTCTTTTTTAACTGACTCAGGTGACAAAGAAATTATAGACTCGTGCAAGCCTCTTTTACTTAAATACCCAGATGATATCTCTCCTAACTTAGGCCAACAGCTTGTAAGACTTAAAACTTGTTTTTCAAGCCACATTGAAAAACTTAAAAGTATTCGAGACCTTGCCGATACTGTGATCGTGCGAGCTCAAGTTGGAGCCAGCTTCCCGGATGTTGTGAGTGCGTGCCTCATCTTTTTGACAATGTCCGTTACATCCGAAGTGCTGAGAGATCCTTTTCAAAACGGAAAATTATCAAAAGCTATCTTCGTAGCACCATATCGCAGGAGCGTCAGAGTTCTCTAGTAAAGATCTCCATCGAGCGAGCCAGAGCAAGAAATATAGACTTAGAAGACATCATATCACAATTTGCAAGTGCCAAATCACGAAAGAAAATTTAATATGCAATTATGAGTTCCGCCAACAATTTGTGAAGATTTTCACGACAAAATTTTGTCTTTTCAAAATTTTATTTTTATTTTTTAGAAGGCTTTTGTGTTGATAACCCATTTGTTAAACAATTTCACTTTTAATTTGTGATGTATTTCCAAAATTAATGTCCTATTGACAAAAAAGTAAGGACCAAAAAACGTAAATGTTAAACTTTTCTTTAAAAATACTATGTCGTTTGTGAATAAGTGTTACGTTAGTTTAGTTATATTTTTTTTTTCTATGTGATCAACAATAAATGACAAATGTTATCTATATTAAAATACTCTGTTTTATTAGTTCCAAACTCCAAAACTTTAGTTGTTATATTGTGTAAAAGTAAAAAACTAAGCAGATTTGCATTTCAATATAACATACATTTCAGTAAATGTAAATCCATGCACAAAAAGAAAATAAATTTTAAATTTCTTTTCTTTATGGAACAAGAATAATAAGAAACCACCAACATAGGCTACTTTTAAAGTCATTTTAATCTGTTAGGTTTACTTAAATTTATATGGTGTTATGGTTCAGTTAATTTTTGGATGGAAACAATGGGGGAGGGGGCAAGTTAAACCGCTCCAGGGCGCTTCAGACCTAGCTACGCCACTGGAGGGAACAGAGGTTCCAACAATCCTTTTTTTTTTTTTTTTGCTAGCTCAAAAAGCTTAGGGTAAACATAACGTCTTTCAAACCACCAACTAAGTGGGTTCCCTGTTCTCGGTAGCAGAGGCTCTTATATGTATTTGCTAACCTCTATTATTCCTGCAGCTCTTGGGTCAGGGTTTCTTATCAAATTAGAGACGTTCTTATCAAATTCATCCCAAACACTTGATGAACTTTGTTCTGGAATGACAGGGAGTGGAGCTACAAGCATCGTCCCTCCAATTATAACTCTCTCACACACTTGATTAATTATGGCATTTTTTACCCTTTCAAAATTATGGGGGTCAGAAAACCCATGGCGCTTGAACCGAGGATCCAAAACTGTAGCTTCAGCAAACACTTTGTTCTCTGCAATGGCCTTAAAACGTTTATTTAGAGCTTCCAACAGTTTGATGGCCATTTCCTTCACGTAATTTTCTACATCAGCTCGGTTAATAAATTTATTGCACCACTTTTTAAGGGCCTGGCTAAGCAAGATTATTGTGGAAGCAGTAACTTGCTTTTCGCTGCTCATTTCTTCAGTGCAGTCTTTGAACACTTTTAATAGCTCACACACCTGCCTTATGATAGCAACGTCCTCATTTGTAATGTTGTCTAGTTCAGGATAATTGATGGCTATAGTTGACATCAACGAATTTCTCACTTAGATGATACGATGAAACATGTCGTAGGTTGAGTTCCAGCGTGTGGAAACGTCTTGCTTAAGTTTTAGTGTTGAATCTCCCAATTGTTGTTGCATTGCTTTTAGTCGGCCGCTTGCTTGTGGACTTCTTTTAAAAAAACTCGACCACTGTTTTTATTTTGGTTTGAAGAACCTTTATCTCTTGTAAACCATACTGCACAATAATATTAAGATTGTGTGCAAAGCATGGGACGTGTTTCCACTCGGTCAATCGTATTGCTGCAACAATGTTGGCCGCATTATCACTAACCACAACAATAACCTTTTCTTCAATTCCCCATTCACTAGTAATTCGTTTCAGTTCGTTAGACAGGTTTACGGCCGTCTGTTTGTTTATTATATGTGCACAGTACAAATAATAGGTTTTTACTAAATTATAATATTAATGATTTCTTAATATGCCTCATACGGCCGACTCTGGGCTTCGGTGACCTCAGAGAAGGACGTTGAATTTACTATAGTTTACTATAGATATGTTGCCTCGTTACCGTAAGCACTGTATCGACACCACATTGTGCCGCTGTGACGTCACGTGTAGCCCGACGCCTAGACAAGCCACTAACAGCACCTTCAATTACTTATTTACTACGTTTTCCCCCCTGCGGGACGGGGTTTAGAATAGTCTCGCAGTAACCCCTGCTTGTCGTAAGAAGCGACTAAAAGGGGAGGTTTCTGTGCAGGACGTACTTCGTGTGGGACAAACCTATCCTATATCTTTCCTTTCACATCATTTTCTTCTTCCTTCACTTTCCCCCTTTTTTTCACTCTTCCCTTCGCTTTATCTACCCTTACCTTTTTCTTCCTTTCCCCCACCGTTCATCCTGCACAGAGGCCTTTGGCCTTTCCGTTGACGACCTTGGCAACTAACCCGGCTCTCCTCTGTTTATTATTGGATACCACTGCCTTGAGCTCCCGAATGAAAGTGCGCTGGTTGTAATATCTTGGTAGAAGGGCCTTAGGGATGACAACCGGGTACCCTACCTTGAGAAAAGACCGGTTGCGTTCATGAGGGTCCCGGACGTAAAATTAGCACTTTCCTGCATACACTTGCTGCGGTGACCTCTCTCCCGACGATGCTCCATATGAAGGTTGTCATGTCTAGCGTCGTATGGAGCCTCTCGTCGGAAGAGTTAACAGGGCCCTATGTGGTAGAACCAACTGGGATCAACCTGGGTCTACGATCCGAGTACTTTTGCAGGTTGTCCTCCCACTCATGAATGAGTTAATTGTCACAGCTGACACCTTACTGTCCGCTGGCACCGTACTGCCAAGTTCCGCTGGCATCTCACTGCCCGGCCCCTCACAGGGCCGTATTAATGATAAGAGGCGGAAACGGGTAAGGCCGTCCAGCCCTGTTTTGATGAAAAGCCAGGAAGTGGTGAGGCCCCAGCCCCGCTTCCTGGTGATGTCTCGAGTGGATGAAAGTGAAGATCTGAAACGTGTCAGCCCATTTATCCTCGAAAGAGTGATAAATGGAGCAGCGAAATCGGAAGTCTCAATAAGGAAACTGCGTGATGGCACCATTATGATTCAGACCACGACTGACACACAGTCTTCAAATATAATGGCCATCTCCGAAATACCGTTGAGCAATACGACTCATATACCGGTGAAGGTGGAACCTCACAGGTTCCTCAATGTTTGCAAGGGAGTGGTCACTTGTTATGACCTCGACTGCGTAGGCATTGAGGATATCTGTGAGGAGCTTTCCCCTCAGCATGTCACCGAGGTCTACCGTATTATTACCAAAAAGAACGGACAAGAAAAGAAGACGGATACGTATATCCTCACATTTGCGACCCCTACCCTTCCGAAGGAGGTCCGAGCAGGCTTCCACGTGCTCAGGGTCCGGCCGTATGTCCCTAACCCTCGGCGCTGTTTCAGTGCCAGGAATTTGGGCATACGAAGCTGCGATGCCGTGGTAAGCCAACCTGTGCGGATTGTGGACAGGAGGCTCACGAAACACCATGCGAGTCTCCTAAATACTGCGTCAACTGCAAGGGTCCGCATTCCGCCTGGTCTCGGGCCTGTCCAAAATGGAAGGTAGAGAAGAAAGTCCTGGAGATACAATCTGAAAAGAAGATCTCATATGCCCAGGCACGCAAGGAATACGTATCATGTCAAGCTCCGGTATTTCAAACTTCATATAGCCGGATTGTCAATCAAAATATAAACTGTCCCAACTGCCATTGCGCAGTTAATATTGCTAAGGAGCCAACGCGACCAGTGCCATTGGTCTCTTCTCGAGACATTTATGTTGATTCCGCGCCAACTTCTGTGGCGCCTAAATTTTTAAAGGAGGCCAAACCGCCACAACGATCGTCTCCCCCACCTATACCCCCGAGGAGACCTCCTCGAGGAACTCCCCCGAGCCCACCTCGGGGAACACCCCCGAGCCCGCCTCGGGGAACACCCCCGAGCCCGCCTCGGGAAACCCCCCCGGGCCCGCCTCGGGGCATTAAAACAAGGGCGGCCGTTGTTGAGCCTCTCACACCCACCTCTGGGCTTCCGGAGGTGGGGACGAGTTGCGGAACAGTTGAGGCCGCTAAGGCGAGTCCCACTGGTGCCTTGAAGAATGACCAGCGAGAGACCGCCGAAATTTTTTTTATTAAAAAAGCGTCGAAGGCCTTAAAGCCTTCGAACAAGGATCAGACTACCCAGTCTCTCCAAAATAAGCCGAAGCCTCTCCTGAAGCGAGAGGTACAGGAGAGACTGGGAAAGGCAAGAGGGCCTAAAAAGGGCCTCAACAAATTTTTATTCTTAAAGGATAGTGAAATGGATTGCGAGGATAATTAAATTTCATACTAATAACTTATGTCGCTACTACAATGGAATTGTAGGGGTTTTTATGCTCGGGTAGAGGAAATTAAACTAATAATTTCTTCCCTGCATCCTTCCATATTGTGTTTGCAGGAGACCCACTTCCGCCCAACTGACAGCCCGATGCTTCGTGGGTACGATGTATATCGTACCGACAAGCCATTCTTCGATCGGGCTAGCGGAGGTGTGGCTATACTTGCACGTAGCAATATATATAATAAGTCTATAAATATTGTATCTGATCTCCAAGTGATCGCTGTCAGAGTTCCCCTTCCTATAGAAGTAACTGTATGCTGCATCTACCTCCCACCAGGTGAACGTGTTTCAAAGAGGAGCCTAGAGGCCCTCTTTAAACAACTTCCCGCCCCCTATATTATCTTGGGGGACTTTAACGCACACAACCTGGTGTGGGGGTCTAATTATACAGACGCCCGCGGGAGGATGGTAGAGGATATTCTTGTCTCGGGAAACCTGGTGTTAATGAACACCGGGACCCAGACACACTTTTCCACCTTTAATGGTGTATCCTCTGCCATCGACCTAACTCTATGTAGCCCCGGGATCGCTGCCCACTTCCTTTGGGAGGTCCACTCGGATCTATGTGGCAGCGATCACTTTCCCATTTTGCTTTCGCTAATTGAAGACCCTCCCGGTATAGCACGTGCACCACAATGGGTGCTTAAACGTGCTGACTGGGATAAATTTCGCGAGCTCGCCGTATTTGTACAACCCCTTTCTCCGGACGTCGATATTAATATTGCCCATTTTACTTCGACGGTCATCATGGCGGCGAGGGAATCTATCCCTAAATCCTCGCCAAACCCGCGCCACCATCCTGTTCCCTGGTGGAACGAGGAGTGTAGATTGGCCATTTCTGACCGTCGAAGAGCATTACGTCTCTTCCATCGGCGTCCTACCTTGGATAATCTAGAATCATTCCGGATTATGCGTGCTCGAGCTCGCCGTATCATTCGTGAAAGCAGAAGAGAGTCTTGGAGACAGTTTATAACTACCCTTACAATTTCCACTCCCACAACTAAGGTTTGGGACAATATTCGTAAATTACGTAGTAGCAAAAATACCATCAATAACATACCTGCCCTCATGTCAAATGGTACGCTTGTCTCCTCCCCTGTGGAGGTCGCCAATGTATTGGGCTCTATGTTCACCGCCATATCTAGCACTGCAAGCTACTCAAATGAGTTTGCAGCGCATAAGCGGAACATAGAGCGCCATTCTATTGACTTTGGTCAGAGTCAGGGGGAGGATTACAACTCCCCCTTTACTTTAGATGAACTGACCTATGCCATGTCCCAGGCGGGTAGCACAGCTCCTGGCCCCGACGACATTAATTATGAAATGTTGTGCCAGTTACCCCCTGCTGGACGAGCATGTCTGTTGGACCTCTACAATAGTGTTTGGGAATCGCGTCAGTTCCCAACACTGTGGAGGCAAGCAACAATTATCCCTCTATATAAAAGTGGCAAGGAAAAATTAGAACCAACTAGTTATAGACCGATAGCCTTAACTAGTTGTGTATGCAAAATATTGGAAAAAATGATAAATAAACGATTAATATGGTATTTAGAATCCCGCAATCTACTATCAAATATTCAATGTGGTTTTCGCCGCAACCGATCTACGGTGGATCATCTCGTCTGTCTCGAGACGGCAGTTCGTGACGCCTTTCTCCATAAACAGCATCTTTTGGCAGTTTTCTTTGACTTGGAGAAAGCGTACGATACCACATGGCGGTACGGCATTTTAAAAACCCTTTTTAACTGGGGGTTCCGTGGGAACCTCCCTGTTTTTATAGCTAATTTTATGTCAGATAGACACTTCCGGGTAAGGTTAAACAACACCTTATCCGATGATTTTATTCAAGAAAATGGGGTGCCCCAGGGTAGTATTTTAAGCTGTGCGTTGTTCGCCATTGCAATAAATGGCATTGTGGACAACGTACACCTTCCTGTCCGTTCATGCCTCTTTGTGGATGACTACGCAATTTATTGCAGTTCGTCAAGTCTCCACAGGGCTGAACGACAGATCCAACTGAGTGTTAACAATCTTTGGTCGTGGGCATCGCGTAATGGCTTTCGCTTCTCTGCAGCCAAAACGACGGTCGTCCACTTCCATAGATTACGCGGAATACAGCCAGCCCCCAATATTTTAATGAACAACGTTGTTTTACCTGTCTCCGAGACCGTAAGGTTCCTGGGACTTTTATTCGATTTTAAACTAACTTGGATCCCCCACATCAAAGACCTGAAAGCAAGGTGTATTAAGGCATTGAATTTGCTCAAAGTGGTTAGCGGCCGGTCCTGGGGTGCTGATAGGGAAACCTTGATGCGCCTGTATAGGGCCCTGGTCAGATCTAAACTAGATTATGGGAGCTTTGTTTATGGCTCAGCTAGACCCTCGGCGTTGAAGATGCTAGATAGTGTCCACCATGCTGGCATTCGACTGGCTACTGGTGCCTTTCGTACCAGTCCAGTCGTCAGCATCTGTGCCGACGCCGGTGAGCCGCCTCTTTCTTACCGGCGGTCCTATCTATTGGCATCTTACGTGTCGAAACTTCATTGCATGGCGCAGCATGTTGCCTATCGTCCTGTGTTTCATCCCCCTAACCGTGTCTTGTATGAAACCAAATGGCGTAGTACAAGGCCGGTTGGGATCAGGATGCTATCGGTTTTCGACACGTGTGGGATAGTTTTGCCAAAGGCTATCCCCACATCCCCAGGTCGAGTTTCTCCCTGGAAGATACGCCTACCTCAATGCCATTTTGATCTTGCCAAGTTCCCTAAAGCGACCACCCCAAACTTTGTATATGAGAGGACCTTTAATGAGCTCCTCTCCACTCGCTTTCACGGATTCGAGCGCATCTACACTGACGGCTCTAAATCTGGAGCCTCCGTGGGATGTTCTTTTGTTGTGGAAGGATCCAATTTTAAATTTGGTTTACCTAAAGAAACCAGTGTTTTTACGGCTGAATTATATGCCATTTTTAAATCTTTGTGTTTTGTTTACCGAAGTAGTCACCGTTCTGTCCTCATCTGCACGGATTCCATGAGTGCTCTGTTGGCATTGTCCACTCTCTACTCCTGGAATCCCCTCGTGCAGATGATACATGAGCAAATTTTTAAAATTGATTCATTAATCACCCGGCTCGCCTTTTGCTGGATCCCTGGTCATGCTGGTCTTCCAGGAAATGAGCTGGCGGACCAGGCAGCCAAGGAGGCAGCACGCCTGCCTCCGGAGGCGAGTCTGGGTGTCAAGTTTTTAGATCTAAAGGGTTATGTTCGGCGTGGAGTCTTACGCACCTGGCACGAGCAGTGGGTCTCGACCCCCGCTCAGAACAAGCTGCGGTCCATCAGGGACGGTGTGTCGCGATGGCCCTCTTCTATACGAAAGTCTAGAAGAGAGGAGGTCATCGTGACGAGACTCCGCGTCGGGCATACTTCATTGACCCATAGTTTTTTACTAAGAGGGGATCCACCTCCAGTGTGTGAGTTTTGTGATACTCCCCTTAGTGTGCATCACATTTTGGTGGAGTGTCGCAAACTAGCCCCTATCCGTCTGGCTCTTGATTTTAAAGGTGACTTACGTTTTTTATTACGCGATAGTGCGGATGGAGTTATTTGTTTACTCCGTTTTATACGCCAGGCGGATCTTTTTAATGCCATTTGAGTCACTTTTATAAAGTGGCTCTTTTGGATATTATCTCATATTGAGATCTTTTTAACAGTTTTATTACAATTTAACATGTTGTTTTGTCTTTTTAACGTATTATCATTTTAACATGTTTTGTCTTTTTAACGTGTTATATTTTAATATGTTTGTTTTGTCTTTTTATTAGAATGATACACTTGTGGTTTTTTTTTAGCAGGTGTATCACTTAATTTATACCAGGAGCCCATTTGAGCACTCCTATGGAGTGTCTCAGATGGTGAATGTTTTATCTCTTTCCCCTATGGGGATTTTATTATGTTTTTAATATATTTCAAGGCCCTAATGACCTAGATGTGTCGATGGGCCGTTAAACAATAATAATAATAATAAATAACACAAATTGCGCACAATGTGCAACATCAGTCGACTCATCAAACCGCAGAGCAAAATGTGGGCTCTTCTTTAATTTTTAGCCTAATTATTCTCGAATGTCACCGGCCATATCGTTTATTCTGCGTTCAATAGTAATATCACAAAGTGGTATACTTTTTAGCTTGTTTGCCTCCTGTTTATATATTAGAATTTTTAATTATTGTAGATGTATTTAATGAAAAATGAGGTGGAGATTAAAGTTAGAGTAATTCTTTTAGTAGTATTAAAAAATCTTAATCTTTAGATTTGTATGTAATTTAAAAAGGATGATGATAGTAAGTATTTCTCAAAACCTTAACAACAAACGACTGTGAATTTATTGGAATGACAATTTTTTTTCCTTGAATAATTATTAAATTTAAAAAATTGAGATTGCTAGGTTTCTTATGAAAGGCCTCACATAATATTATTTTTAAACAACAAATAATACTAGTTTATTACCTGAATCATAGTAGTTTGCTGATGGTTAAAGGTTTTCAGCTTCCGTTCGAAGAAATGTAACGGTTTATCAGCATCCTTGTTATGTTTAGTTGAGAGGTGACGCATAAGCTTTGATGGCTTTATTCTCTAGCGTGATAACACTTCATCGCAAATTACACGTTGAGGTTTATTATTCATGACAGTAAAACCATATTTAAAATAATTGTCATAAAGTTTTTTTTGTTTTTTTTCAGTTTTCGGAGGGTTGCGCAGATCTTTTTAGAAACTTCTCCATTACGACCGTACACGCTGGTGTACTCTAAAGCTATGTACACACTGGACGACTATCGGCCGACGCGAGTCGCTGGATAAATTTATCGATCAAGTCAGCCCGCCGACTTTTCCAAGACAAAAGTCTCCACCAATTGTGCCTGTCCATATAGAGCAGCAGGTCGATTATGGATCTCAAAGACGCGACAATACTGTGAAATGTCGTTCGTTAGGCGTCATATGGTTGAATTGCTATTATGGATCTATTTTAGTACGTCATACAACCGCTCGCGCCACCAAATTGGCGACAATCTGAAGTCACCCATCAGAGCTCGCCTTTAGCTGCGTTATAAGCTTTGTTCGTTTCGACTTGTTAGTACAGTTCTATCAGTACTTTCTTACTCTTTATCGTTCGTTTCGCCGGTGTAGACTCACTCCCTGGCTGTTCGTTTCTCTGAAGTAACTGTACCCGTGGCAGATAGAACTGCTTTTCCTGCTCCACCTCTCGGTTAGGGGTGAGTGGAGTGGGTTAGGAATTGAAAAAGAATAAGAAGTAAAAAAAACCTACGCGCGCCATTTTTAAATTTAACAAGACTTAAATTTTTTTTTAAATATAATTCTTGGATGTATATCATAAAAACATGCTTGCACACATAGTAAGATACGCAAAAAAAAAAAAAAAAATTGTAATAAATGAACAACACAATTCGGTGACTTATTACAGAAGGTACCTATAAGGCTATTCTTTATTTACTTTATACTTTTACTTCCATTAGTTAGGTACTTATTTTAATTAATACTCTCACTTACAAAATGGTTAGCGTATAATATTTAAGAAACTCATTATAACTATACTTTTGTATTAGGCCTACTTAGATACTTACTCTTTCAAAAATTATCTTGTGAAAATCTGTTTTACTACTAACATAACCTCCTTCAAATCGGTCCACAAAAAATTACTTAAAAAGGAGTGTTCACAGTCTAATAACAAGTCAATTTTGAAGACCTTATCTTGCAGGTTTATAATAATATACATAAGTTTCTAAAAATCGAATTTTAAGTATACTTCATAAATAGGCTTTCTATTCATACTAGGACAAAAGTTTCACTTGTCAACGAACGAGTAGTTAGTTGTAGTTGGCTAACGCGCTAATCGTGTTGAGCTGGACTGCTGAGGATGGGGAGATCGAGGTTTGAATCTCGGTCGGGTGAACTAGGGGTGGTTTCCCCTAAATGGTTTTCCACTCTTCCTCCACGCAAATGTGTGTTCACTTCCTCTAATTCAACCTTCCCAACTCCTAATGCATTAGTGTAATTTGTACTTAAGCGTTTAACACGAATGAGTAGTATGACGCGGTGCTAAATAATAATATAATAAAGTGAGAATGGTTCCTTTCGACCAGTGAATTTTTAATATTAAAAAAGATTAAAACTGAATATAAATTCTACTTTTTGTGCTTGATTGAGATAATCGCTAGGATTCATTTTGTTTGTTTCTTTTAGATGAGGATTATCTAAATATTTCTTTAGATGTATTGGATTTTAACCAACCACTAATGGAATGTACAATCGATGAAAATCCAGTGACATTAGTTCTTGACTCACCTCACACAACATCGGCGAAAAATCCTATTACACTTCCACTATCACTGCCTTATGCAGAACCACAACATTATTATTATTATTGTGGTTTGGAGGCCCATCGACACATCGAGGTCATTAGGGCCTTGAAATATATTTAAAACATAATAAAATCCCATAGGGGAGAGAGATAATCATTCACCACCTGAGACACTCCATAGGAGTGCTCAAATGGCCTCTTGGTATAAATTAAGTGATACACCTGCTAAAAAAAAAACCACAAGTGTATCACTCCAATGAAAAGACAAAACAAACATATTAAAATATAACACGTTAAAAAGACAAAATATGTTAAAATGATAATACGTTAAAAAGACAAAACAACATGTTAAATTGTAATAAAACTGTTAAAAAGATCTCAATATGAGATAATATCCAAAAGAGCCACTTTATAAAAGTGACTCAAATGGCATTAAAAAGATCCGCCTGGCGTATAAAACGGAGTAAACAAATAACTCCATCCGCACTATCGCGTAATAAAAAACGTAAGTCACCTTTAAAATCAAGAGCCAGACGGATAGGGGCTAGTTTGGGACACTCCACCAAAATGTGATGCACACTAAGGGGAGTATCACAAAACTCACACACTGGAGGTGGATCCCCTCTTAGTAAAAAACTATGGGTCGATGAAGTATGCCCGACGCGGAGTCTCTTCACGATTACCTCCTCTCTTCTAGACTTCCGTATAGAAGAGGGCCATCGCGACACACCGTCCCTGATGGACCGCAGCTTGTTCTGAGCAGGGGTCGAGACCCACTGCTCGTGCCAGGTGCGTAAGACTCCACGCCGAACATAACCCTTTAGATCTAAAAACATGACACCCATACTCGCCTCCGGAGGCAGGCGTGCTGCCTCCTTGGCTGCCTGGTCCGCCAGCTCATTTCCTGGAAGACCAGCGTGACCAGGAATCCAGCAAAAGGCGAGCCGGGTGCTTAATGAGTCAATTTTTAAAATTTGTTTATCATCTGCACGAGGGGATTCCAGGAATAAAGTGTGGACAATGCCAACAGAGCACTCATGGAATCCGTGCAGATGAGAACAGAACGGTGAGTATTTCGATATATAAACACAAAGATTTAAAAATGGCATACAATTCAGCCTTTGTTAAAGCTTTCGACGCTTTTTTTAAAGTTATTTTTTCGGCGGTCCCTCGCTGGTCCTTCCCCAAGGCACCAGTGGGACTCGCCTTTGCGACCTCGCCTGTACCACCACTCATCCCGACCTCCGGAGTTCCTGAGCGGGGTTGAGCGGCTCGACAACGGTCGCAGATGGTTTAGGACCCCGAGGAGGACTCGGGGGTGTTTCTCGAGTGGGGCTCGGCGGGGTTCCTCGAGGAGGACTCGGAGGGGGTCCACGAGGAGGGTTCGGAGGGGTTGGGGGTGTTCCCTGAGGAGGCCTCCTCGGGGTATATGTGGTGGAGGCGACTTCGGCGGGTGTGTCGCCCCATGTACTAATTTTGGCACCACCATAGATGGTGCTGGCTGTCTTTTAGTGTCTCGAGTAGAGACGATTGGCACAGGTCGTATAGGCGTTTTGGCGATATTAACTGCGCAATGACAGTTGGGGCAATTTATGTTCTGGCTTACAATTTGACTATAAGATGTCTGAAATACCGGAGCTTGACTGGATACATATTCCTTGCGGGCCTGGGCATAAGGGATCTTCTTTTCACATTGGATCTCCAGGACTTTTTTCTCCACCTTCCATTTCGGACAGGTCCGAGACCAAGCTGAATGCGGACCCTTGCAGTTGATGCAGCACTTAGGAGACTCACACGGTGTATCGTGAGCCTCCTGTCCGCAATCCGCACAGGTTGGCCTTCCACGGCATCTCAGCTTCGTATGCCCAAATTCCTGGCACTGAAAACAGCGCCGAGGGTTAGGGATATACGGCCGGACCCTGAGCACGTGGAAGCCTGCTCGGACCTCCTTCGGAAGGGTAGGAGTCGCAAATGTTAGGATATACATATCCGTCATCTTTTCTTGTCCATTCTTTTTTGTGACAATACGGTACACTTCGGTGAAATGCTGGGGGGAAAGCTCCTCACAGATATCCTCAATGCTTACACAGTCGAGGTCATAACAAGTGACCACTCCCCTGCAAACACTGAGGAACCTGTGGGGCTCCACCTTCACCTTTATATTTGCCATATTACTCACCGGTATTTCGGAGATCGCCATAATATCTGTGGATTGAGTGTCGGTCATAGTTTGAATCATAATGGTGCCATCACGCAGTTTCCTTATTAAGACGTCAGATTTTGCTGCTCCATTTATCACTCTTTCGAGGATAAATGGGCTGACACGTTTTAGATCTTCACTTTCATTCACTCGAGACATCACCAGGAAGCGGGGCTGGGCCCTCACCATTTCCTGGCTTTTTATCAAAACAGGGCTGGACGGCCTTACCCGTTTCCGCCTCTTATCATTAATACGGCCCTGTGAGGGGCCGGGCAGTAAGATGCCAGCAGAACTTGGTAGTACGGTGCCAGCGGACAGTAAGGTGTCAGCTGTGACAATACACTCAGTCATGAGTTTAAGGACAACCTGCAAAAGTACTCGGATCGTAGACCCAGGTTGATCCCAGTTGGTTCTACCACATAGGGCCCTGTTAACTCTTCCGACGAGAGGCTCCATACGACGCTAGACATGACAACCTTCATATGGAGCATCGCCGGAAGAGAGGTCACCGCAGCAAGTGTATGCAGGAAAGTGCCAATTTTACGTCCGGAACCCTCATGAACGCAACCGGTCTTTTCTCAAGGTATGGTACCCGGTTGTCATCCCTAAGGCCCTTCTACCAAGATATTACAACCGGCGCACTTTCACTCAGGAGCTCAAAGCGGTGGTATACAATATTAACCCGAGAAGAGCCGTGTTAGATGCCAAGGTCGTCAACAAAGGGGCCAAAGGTCTCTGTGCAGGATTTAACGGCAGGGGAAGGGAAGAAAGAAGGAAGGAAGAAGTAAGGAAAAGAGGGAAAGAAAAAGAAAGTGAAAGGAAAGATGTAGGATAGGGTTGTCCTGCACGAGGTACATCCTGCACAGATGCCTCCCCTTTTAGTCGCCTCTTACGACAAGCAGGGGTTACTGCGGGACTATTCTAAACCCCGTCCCGCAGGGGGGGGGGCCTAATGTAGTATATGGACAACCCCTTAATTAGATCATTAAGTTAAAAAATAAGTGAAAGTTTTTAAAGTGTTCTTTCAAGCCAGAGATTACCACATATTTCGTCTCTCAATTGTTTTCCATTAACATTATCACTCGGGTCATTATCATTTAATATTGGGAATGCATCCACTTGGTTGGCAATCTGAACTTCAGCATCAGGATGATTATCCATCGCAGGTGGTTCAAGATGAGTCAGATCATCTTCATCTGCCAAGTTATGCAACACACAGCACACATGGATAAGCTCCACCATCCTTCTCATATTTCGAAGCTTTAGGTGGTAAAGTTGACGAAAGCGTTTCTTCAGCCAGCCAAAGGCATGTTCCACCACAATCCTATATGAACTATGCAGTGTGTTATAGTGTCTTTGTTGTCTTGTCAAATGGCCATTGTATCTATAGGGAGTTAATAAGTTGGAAAGGCATGGATATGCACTGTCCCCAAGAATAGTCACCACCTGAAAAAAAAATAATTATACATAACATATTTAGGAAAAACCATCTTCAATGGACCTGGGCAGGATCTAACCCTGATATCCCCATCCTCAATAACCAAGTATACAGCAACAGTAGCATCTTAGTCTATTTGGCCACCAAAGTGTGTGAGAACATAACGTTTGCCGTATAAATGTATAGGTCCCCCCCCCTATACAACTGTACCTGTGGGTTACATGCATATATGATAATTATGCTAATGGAGTAAAGATGAGGAAAGTAAAATTTAGAGAAAATATACCCTACCCACATTTGTTTGTAGGGAGAGTAGGAAACCATTTCAGAAAAATCACTTTCAGTATACCAAACTGGAACTCAAACCAGTCTCTCCCTGTGAGAGTGACACTATAAACCCTGCTGCCACTGAAGCGTGTGTATAAAAGTTGTTCAAGCCACTTAATTAACTTTGAAACACTTATCTCAGGACAAGCACGCTTTACCAACCCAATTACATTTACAATTATAAAAAACTACTTTTTATTATAATAAATTAAATATACCTTGGCAGAGCTCATCAAGATCTCTTGCTATGGTAGAATTGGAGAACACACTGGCATCGTGAACTGAGCCAGGGTAGCCAACAAATACATCAAGAAATTTCCCTTTTTCATTCACAACTCCTTGCATCTGAATAGAAAAATATTTTTTTCTATTCACATATGCATCTTTGTCCTCACATGGTCGATCTATTCTTATGTGCGATCCATCAATTAAACCTGAAATAATTAATTTTATTTGTTATAATTATATCTAATATACTGTACTTGCACTAACTGGCCTCAAAACACCCACACAAATATTCTGCATCTTAATTATATGAGTTCAATAACATTGTGTAGTCCTTTGGGTCGAAAGTATGCTTTTGTAATATGTTTTCTTCCTGAGTTAGGTAGCCTATTAGATTACAGTTGGTGAAATATTTAGAGGTTATAGGCCTACAATAACAATAGCTCACCAATGACATTGTGTAGTCCTTTGGGTCGAAAGTATGCTTTTGTAATATGTTTTTCCTCCTGTGTTGGATATTTTATTATAGTTGGTGCAATATTTAGAAAAAATTTACAACTCTTGAAATCACTTCATAGAGGGTACTTAATGACACATTGAATCTGTCTGCAACATCACGGTATGAGGCTGTCTGATGGCCTACAAACCACAAAAACACCAGAAGGTGCTTCTTGGCACTCAATGCTTGGGGACCTCCATGACCTTCAAAATTGATTAGTGTTTTGGTACAGTAATTAACAAGGGCAGTATTAGGCATATAATTTATGTAGTAAAATTATTTAAGCGTAACATGGTATTATTTCAATTTTCAGAATATGATATCTAGATGCGGCTACATCAAGTATAATAACTTTGCTATTTAATTCATCGAGGTACTATTAAGAATTGAAAGCTTTGGATAACCTTTTAATTAACAAATCAAATAAGACTGTCTAGACTGTTCGATATTAGTGACTTTTAATCAATGTTGGTGGTTGAAATTGGACTCCTATAAAAACAAGGGCAAAGTTAAATATCGTGTAGAACAATAGGCCTACTATTTCACATACCTTGCAATGATAGCATAATGGGTGTATTCTCTAATCTTGTCACAAGGTCATTAATAACCCCCTTTCGGAGCCGAAAGTGAGTTAAAAATTCTAGGTCACTATATGCAGAGACTACTTCCTCCACATAATTGGGAATAGCTGTTCTACTTTTTCTTTCCAAAACTTGAAAAAAAAAATCACGTAGTCCACCATTGAGAATTCCTGAAATAGATTAATCATGTTTTATCAGATTGTGCTCAGATAGAAAGTAGGTATAATTAGTTGTATAGGTATTTATTTATTATCCTGACTCTAACCCCAATGCCTATTTACAAAAATTGGGGCGTAGTTACCCTCTCTTAACTCATCTTCCATTCTATTTACTTTATCCATTTACTAACACTAACATGAACTAGATTTAGCACTTAACCTAATGTCCATTTGCCCTCATAATCTTCTATTTCCCTAATAGTTGGTCCGCCCCGGGTACTAAATTCCCCGGTCCCTCGCCCTGCAGAATATCCCACCAAGACAGATCTTTATCATCATCCCAGCAACGAGACCCTGCAGAGCCAGGCATCCCCCTATCCGCCACCTGGGGAGGCCCTACCGGAGATTTCGCTCCGCCCACTTTGTACGGAACCCACTTCCATTGGACCTAAAACTACCTATAACTATATTAAACATTAACAATTCAATCTTAAATCTACTTAACCTAATACTGTCATTCTCAGCCTGGAGTCACTTCCCAGGCCTCCTCCCCTCCATCCTGAAGCCACATTCCGCCCCGTCTCCTCATTGCTGTGTCCTGCGGATACCGCCCAGCAGAGGAGTGGCTACCATCATCTCAGGCCTCTTCACAGCTGGAATTGCAGGTCCTGCAGGTTCATCGGCTGTTTTCACCTCCGGAATCCCATAGGACCCACCATCAGCTATACTCCGGAACCCGGAGTCGCCCCATCCAATCCAACCAGCCCTAATTAATTATTTATCCCCCCACAGTCTTTTTGTCACCAGTTGCGATCAAAAATTTCGTCCTCATCCGTCCCCCCTCCACTACTAGTCCCAGTCGTCTCCTCATCCTCTGTCACGCTTAAGTCCACCTCCAAGTCTATGTCCAGCCTTTTCCTCCTGGGTTCCTTCTTACAAACCTCTCCTCCCTCCTCGACGCTGCTTCCGCTATTTTGTCAAGGAATACCCATCTTTTCACGTCGCGCACTATGTGGTATACCGTTCCCGCCTGGAGCGGCACCTGCCAATCAGCCCTCTCAGCAGCCGTCAATGCACACTCCAGCACCACATGCTCAGGCGTGGATTCCTCACCGCAATAACATCTGTCAGAGTCCGCCAGTCCCCTCCTAAAGAGAGATGCTCTATATGGCCCATGTCCCGTTAGAAAGTAAGTCCCGCCGAGGGTTCTAGGTGAACCATCCTAAGGCGCTCTCTTACGTCCGGGAAGATCTGGTATGTTCTTCTACCCTTCTCACGACTCCTGTCACTCATCCAAGAGAGCTTCCCTTATCTCTCTCTTCGTACCTACCCCCTCCCGGACCAAGTCTGCCACCTTGTTCAGATCCCCTCTCTTTAGCCAATATAGAGCAGCCCTCTGCCTCACCGTCAAGTCCAGTGGCCAGATCCCCAGGGTCACTCCGAGCGCGTCTCACGAAACCGTTCTATAGGCCCCCGAAAGTCTGAGAAGCACTCCCCTCTGCATGCCTCTCAGCCGGTTCCTCTGCCTTACCTGATTCAGTTTGTGGGCCCAGACTGCTGCTCCGTAGCCTGCTATAGACACAAGAAGCGCCTGGTGATACACTCTTGTACAGCTCACCGGCATCCTGAACCTCCTCATTCCTATGCTTATTATTTTGTTCATTAGTCTAAGAGCTCGTCTACACGCGTTCTCAACATGGGTTATAAAGTTCCCCTTCTCATCCAGAATGACCCCTAGGTACCTGGTACTTTTATAACGTCTGATAGTCTGTCCGTCCATTCTCAGTATCGGATCCCTTCTTAGGACCCCCCGGAACAGCACATAGTTCGTCTTCGCTGGAGCCAGACTCAATTTTACTCTCCTACACCAAGTGCCGAGCCCTGCAAGCACGGCCCCACACTTCCCCTCGAGTTCACGTCTTGCTCTGGCCTCCACTATTATCAGCAGGTCATCAGCGAAGGCGACCACTCCCGCCGTTCCTGGGAGGGCCTCTATTTCCAGCAATCCAGGCTCGAGCCCTATGTCCCAAAAAATCGGTCCACAGACCGACCCCTGGGGACAACCTTTTGTAAGTCTCTTACTATACTCTGCTCCTGAACACCTCAGGGTCACATACCTATCCCAACAGTAATCCCTGAAGACCCTGTAGAGATCACTCGGACATCGTAATTCCCTCAGCCTCTCGAACAAAGCCGGCCACCATAAGTTATCAAACGCCCCTGAGATGTCCACGAACATCCCTACAACATATTTATCCCCACACCTATCTATCAGTCTCATAGCTTCACAGATAGCATCCTCTGTCGACCTACCTCTCCTGAAGCCATATTGCTGCCCGTGCATTCCCACATCTCTTCTATGTGCCATCAGCCTGTCGCACAGTAACTTCTCCTGCAATTTACCGCAGATGTTCATTAGACATATTGGCCTATACGACTTTGGGAGTTTCGGATCCTTCTCGCCACCCTTGCTGAAACGACTACATCACTCTGTTCCCACACATTTGGTACTTTTCCCTGAGCAATGCACTCATTCATAAGCCCCACGAGAGAGGGTGCTATCTGCTCACTGATCTCCTGAAGCACCTCAGCCCTTATACCATCAGGTCCGGGCGCCTTCTTTTTCTTCATTCCAGCTATGAGCCTGGTAATCTCTACCTGTGTTGTCGGAGTCGTCCTCACCTCAGTCACATAGGGTTCCGTCATCCTCCTCCTCATGTTTGCTTGTTCAGCGTCATCTATCCCGTCATCGTCAGGAATTAGGGTACCAATCAGGAGCCTCGAAGATTCTTCCCACCCCTCCGTCATTCCCCCCTCCGGTCTCACAAGCGTCGATATCATTGCTGGGGGCCTTACCCTCCCGCTCGCGATCCGGAAAGGCACTCCCATGCATTACTTCTCAACTCTTCCTGAGCATAACGCTCCCATCTATCCCTTTTCGCCTGAGCCAGTGCCTCCACATATTTCTCTCTCTCCCTCCTGTAGACTTCTAACAATAGACCTCCATTTCTAGGGTCCGCGTTTGCCTGGTAACGCCTGCGGGCAGCTCTCGCTGATCCTCTAAGCCTCTCCAGTCTCTCACTCCAAAAACTATTCCCCACGCTTCCTTCCACTTTTTGTACCGGGATTGCCACTCTCATTGCCCTCTGAATCGCCCTTGTCAATTCTTCGGCCTTCTCGTTTACATTCCCACCTCTCTCGATTACTCCAGGGATCACCAACTCCTTCCTTAACCTTTCCCAGTTGGCCCTTTTCATATTGTACTTCACTTTTCTCTCTCTCTCAATCAGCTCCCTCCCCCCACAATCCTGAAGGTGATCAGATTATGGTCACTGATTGTCACCCCGTCCAGTACTTCCCAGTCCCTTACCATACCTGCTGCCACTCGGTTGCATAGTGTCACGTCTATATTCGACCTCCCCGTGGGGCCCACATATGTTGGCGGGTTCCCCTGCAGGTTCATTACTTCCAGCTGATTTGCCTCAATCGTTTCCACAAGTTTTTCTCCTCTCTTATATCCCCCCACTTCTTACCACCCCCTCCCCATCTGGTCTTACCATATTCCTCCTGTCCCCTTTGTTAATGAACCTGGTCGTTGACGACACCCCCAGCAGCCCGGACACCACTATTTCGAAGTCTCTCAGACCCGAGACAGCCGCATCCCTGTTCGCCGCTATTCTCCCATATCCATTTGATTTATACCCTTTTCTTGTACTATATGATTCATTTGTACCGTAACAAAACATGCACCTCTCCTTCAGCAACCTCCTCACCAGATCCTCCACCGCCATATCCTTTTAAAATGGTCTCAACTCAGCCGGCCCCTCACTTCCTAGGAAGCTCAGAAGTGCCTCCATCAAACCATACGTCCAGTTGTGCACCAACGTACGAGCCGAACTCACGTGGCTCCCAGCTTCTCTGACACTCATTTCCCCCCTACTTATCATACCTTTTATATCTACTGTTGACAGGGGTATTTCATACCCTCCCTGATTCCACTCAACCTCCCCGTCACATCCCGCTTTATCTACCCTAACCCCGACCTCTGACCCATCCCCTTATATATGTTTTATGTTACTTGGCTTATCCCCTGCTCCTCTACCTATTCCCTCTGATTCACCCGAACCCTCAGATAACTCTTCCTTTCTCTTTCCAAGTCCACTCCTATACGCCTCCGCCCTACTCTTATTCCTCCTGACTCTAGAAGGAGTGTTCCTCCCACGCCCCTCTCTTCTCACCACGCTTCCAGACCCCTGTTCATACCCGTGTCCATCACTCATTTTAAGTCTGTCCAGTATTTTTAAGATCACAACTAGATTTTTAATGTCTTCAGTCATACTGGGTATCTTGGATTTGCCGGTCCAGAAGGAGTTGGTAAGTCGGACACTCTTTCATTAGGATACTTGCACCTTTCTTTACCCCGACTGTGACAGGGGATACACCCTTTAACCTTTTCCTTACATTCCCTCATCAGGTGCCCTTCCTTGCCGCAGCTCCCGCATACCGCCTCCTTCTTCGTGCAGTACTTCACTCTATGCCCTAGATCTCTACAGCGATTACATCTCGTAATCACCAGATAATCTTTGACCGAGACACTTGAAAACCTTAAGTAAACCCTGTCTGCCAGCAGCATTTTACGAACCTGCGGGGATACTTCCACTACGTGGTTAGTTACCCGCCGCTCTCTCTTCCCAGTTCTAAATCGTGGCTCAAATCCCTTAATGAACTCACTCCTCTCAATCCGCCCCTCCAAGTTTTGCGAATACACAGCTTCTACTAATTCCTCCTCCTTCATGTCCACCAAATGCTGGTTACTGGTGTCTTCTTCTCTTGAGTCAGCGCCTCACAGAGCTGACTGACCCTCTTTGCCCATTCTCTTGCTTCCACCTTCCGCTCCATCTTCCTTCTGACCCATTTTCAGCCTCTTCCTCCCTAGGCTCCCCTCCATTGTTGCACTTAGTACCAACAATTGCAATCTCCACATCATCATCTTCCTCTGGTGCCGCTTCCAAGATTTTCTTGAACCGCCTTTGCTCCGCCCTCTGCTCTGGAGTCATCGGGGTTATCAACTCCCCATACACCAATATTCTCCTCTCGAGCTCCTTAAACTTCAGTGCGTCATTCTCTGATTCATCCGAGTCAAAGTCACTCCTCTTGGAGGTTTCTTCCCCTTTGCCCCTCTCACCTTTACCGCCTCCTGCCGGGTCTTTTTCTTCTTGGCTTCACTCCCCGATCCCTCTTGAGTCAGAGCTCGGTTTATAGCTCACCGGCTTCTGATTTCTTAGATCCTTACGCATGCTTGACTATCTTAAGCCTTACCTAGCATATCCCACATCACTTACAATTTCCCCCAATCCGACACTGAATTTTTAAGATACCGATATCTTCAATCAGAAGTCACGCACCAGAGCCAAATCCACGCCTTAATACCTCAACAACTCAGTTTTCCTAGCTGGACCTTCCTTTCCGAATTTCGCTACTGAATCTAATACAGATATAATTTTTTGTCTTTCTATGGTGTCAGCAGTTGCTAGTCTTTCCTATTTCAAAAGCTATAGCGTTTTGAAAATTTGTACCGCACGGTCCCACACACTACTTTCGTCCCAGGTGTACTGAGCGGTCCTGACTACTACTTGGCCAACACGTGCCACAACTGACCTCAATTGATCTTAACTTTAATATTTAATATCTCAGCGGACAAAATGTATACAAAATATTTTTCGCCCGCCAATTTAAACCAGATAAAACTATCTTCCCGGAGCTTCTCCAGAAGCGTCCGCCCCCGACCGGCACTAGCACTACTATAGGTATAGGTATATTGTATAAGTACCATAGTCACAGTGCTACCTCACATTCTTTTGTTTATGCGTGAGCCTTGGTCCCAGCACAGATTTACCTGATTGCCAAACACTCCCTTCACCTCTGACAAGAAGTGTATTAATCACAACTTGTGAATGTGTGGAATGCCAGGCCTCCACCGTGGTTCGGATCCCATGTTAAACTGTAGGTCCTCCATTTCATCTCACAATCACCCTACCATTACACATTAGCGTAAGTGTATACAAAGAACGGCTAGTAAGATGCGGTGAAAATATTAATAATATATTTTTGGGCCCTTTGCTCTATAGCATGTTTTTGATTCAAACATTTTCTTATTAGCTTGAAAGAAAATATTTACAAGACAAGAGTTTAAGGTCGGTAAATGTGGTGGCCATACAGGTTAAACATTTAAACTTAAATTAACTTGACGTGTTTTTAACTGTTAAATAAAAAAGTATATTCATCAAAAAGGACAATATGATCTAAGAATGAATTTGTAAATAATAGTTTTGGTCATCTAAGGGACCATGGCATTATTAAAGTTTTACGTTTCCCACTCGTTTTTAATAGGTTTACATACCTCCTCCATCAGCTAATATTTCTGGTAATATAATATTATTGAAAGCATCAACCACAGGCAAATCTTCATCTTCCGAGTCTTCAGAAGATTCGATTTCATTTAGGAGGTTAAAAACAAAGTTAGCTTCTATCTTTAAAAATTGAACTGAACTGAAAGGAGTTAAAACGTGTTCGTTTTGCCTCGGAGAGAACAAGCTGTTCCATCAGTAGCCTACAAACTCATATATGGGAGTGGAACTGTTCCAAAAAGTCGAAGCGAACAAAACTATTGTCTACGAGTCTGTTTAAAATTCACTATTTGTGTGCTTAGTATCTTAAAAAAGACTGACAATCCTTTGATTTATGCTTTTGCAATAGGTAAGTAACAATAATATTGCCATATTAATTTAATTAATTAGAGTATTTAGGTATATGTATTAGTGAATTAGATGAGGTGGAACTGTACACTCATTTAGTTGTATCATAAGTTTCTGATTTTATATTAATTTATTCTAGTGAATCTTATATTTGTTTAAATTGGTAAATTCTTTTAATTTGATTAAAAGTTATTTTTATTTACTTTAATGCTATCTTTAAGTAACAATAATAGTTTTGTATTATTATAATTGCTTAAATTACCTATTTGTATTTATTAATCAACATGAAGTGTAATCATAACCTTATATATGTATATTTACCATTTAGGTATTAGTTTTAACAATTTTAGAAACCTAACCAAAACGTTTTAAATGTTTATGTTTAGAAATTGTTAGTGCTTAATGTATTTTTATCGTTATTAAATAATATCGTGTTTTTATAAGTATATGGAAGACATTAAAATATCTGTAGCCTAAAGGCTATAGTAGGTAGGCCTATTTATTTTGACGATCTAAAAAAACTTTTTAAAATATCTAAAAATATTAATACTTAGGAATCGTGAATAATGAATTCTTATGGTTAACTTATTTAAGCATAATAATTGTATTTTTAAGATATGGAAGACTGGGTACTACTGCATATTAGAAACGTTCAAAGAAGGCAACGCCGGGAAAATATTAAAATGTTCCGGAGGCAATTAAGAGACACGCTGAATCCCTTTGAGCTGCTTGAAAGTGAATTTAAACAGCTCTTCAGCATGTCAAGAAGATTGGCACTAGATCTGTGTGATATGCTTGCACCACATTTGGAAGGCCAGCGTAGTAACCGTCTACCTGTCCATACTCGGGTAATAAAATATTGAACAAAGGTGTGTGTTGTAACATTCAATCACATTAACCTAGGCTATGTTAAAGGCCTACTTAAAAGTTAAAAAAAATTATTTGCTCAATCTGATGTAGCCTATCAAATTATTGCATACACAGATGGTGTAATAATATTTATAAATTGATAAAGCATTAGAAAATGTTGATTAAACTATAATATTTTGTTAGGAGCATATCTGTTGGGAATGGAGCACAACAAGGATGGGATTGTTTGATATTTTAAAAACAATAATTGCTACATTAATTTTGATTAATTCTCACATGAAGGTTAGGTTAAGTTTTGTTGAGATAGTTTTAGTTCTTAACATTAAAAATATTGTGAGCCAAAACACATATTACAACTTACCCTAATATATCTGATGCGATTGAGATATTTCGGTAGCTGTCATTTTATATCGAAATATGTGACTGATTCAGGTTCTTTCATTATAAAATGTATTGGTACAAAGTGTTTTTAATCAAATAACAAAACAATAGGCTTAATTATACAATTGATATTGGTTTTAAAACATATTAACATGTTTATGTAGATGTATATCCAAGCAAGTTCTCAAATTGAGGTATTCCACACATTATTAAAGTATATAACATGAATCAGGTGAGTTTTCTCAATTTTTGTTTTATATATGGGTCATTCCGAAATCTAGGGGCAATTTATGTAAAAATAATTAACACAAATATTTAAAAAAAAACTGTTAACACATATACTATTGTTTTAATATAATGAATATGTAACACAGAAAATAAAAAATGTACAAGTTATTACAAAAAAGATTATAAATATAAAACATCCTTTTTATGGTGAAATGTCACCTCCATGGCATGTCACTACCCCCATGTCACTAGAGTTTGAGGCTTCCAAATTTATAACACCTTTTAAGAATCCATTATAAATAATTGAGATGAAGTTTAATATAAAACAGTAATTCCAGGATGTAAGTGTCATAATTGTACTGAATTTATTAACTAAGTTATCTAAATCTCAAGGAGTGTTCCTTGTTACAATGTCACCTCCATGGTCTGAACAGAACTTCCTTAAAAATCCACTAAATTGTGTAGTGAGGACAAAGGAGCCATGTGAGAGAAAGCCCTGAGTAGCCATCTTGTATTGTGTTTCATTTCAATCCTACAGGTGAGTGTTTTAATTGACTTATATTTGGGTTATTTCCTTGTTACTGAAGAATATTTTTATTGATGTTCACCTCCATGGTGTTATTAAATTGTTGTTCTTTTATAATATATATATATATATATATATATATATATATATATATATATTATATATTATATATATATATATATATAATCATTTACTTAGTGAATATAATTAATTTTTTTAACTTTTTGTTTCATAAATGATAACCTTTCAGATTTTATTGCATAAATTGGTGTAATTATTTATCTTTGCTGATTTAACAGTGGTAGTTATGTGATTTCAAGGTTTAAAAAGTTTGGTATCTCTCCATCATGGACATAATCAATGTGTGAGAAATATTTCAATATTAATTCTATCAACAGTTTGTTCATTAAATGTAAACAATTACAAGTTTTGTGTGTGAATATTATTTTCTTCTTGCATCATAACTTTTTCAAGAATGGAAAATTTATATTGTGATGTTTTAATATAGGGTACCCCATGAACAATAGGAATGGACTTAGTATAAGAATCTTGAAGTTTAAATCATTACAATATAATGTAAATAACATTTACTTTATACAAAAAATATTAATATTAATTTGTTTTCAGAAATAAACATGGCAAGAAACAAAACTTCTGATAAGAATTTAGTAGATGTTAAAAAAAGAAAAGAGTTGCAGAAATGGAGCATAGGACTAAGATAAAAAATGATCCAATACATTATGATGAATTCAAAAGAATGGAATGAGAGAGATATAATAGGCCTAAAAGAAAGGAAGAGGGGAAAATAAAATTAATCTCAGATTTAAGTGAAAGAGGTACGAGACAGCAAAGGAAAAAATGGGTTGAAAGGATGACAAGACATAGAAAGAGGCAGAAAGTGAACTTAATATAATTTTAGTGTGTGTCACTCCGTCATTAAGTGGCACAGAATCAAGAGAAGTCACTGTTTCTGCTTCTGGGTCTAGCAAGGGCATACTAGGGAGGGCTGGCTCAAGTAGGAAGAATGCAGGCCATAAAAGGGTTTTAAGGAACAGATTACAGGCTCACTGAAAGATAAAAGAACTTGAAGGAAAGCTCAATAGGCTTTCGAAAAGTGCAGCTAAATATAAGGCAAAGTACTACAGATTACGTAAACAAAAAGAGAATAATGAAAGTCCACGACAAGAGTTAGAGAATTCTTAAATGGTGAGAAAGTGTCTACTAAAGTAGTGAAACGTTTGCAGTTCAGAGAAGCACTTACTACGCAGATAGCCTACAATTACAATGCAAACAAAGATTCAAAAGCTCGTCAGGTTTTTGCTAGAGTTCTAAGTGGCAAAATTATAAAAAAAAAATACACGCTTTTTTCTCATACCAAGGAGTTTCTTTCACATAAGCGCCACAAAAAGAATGAAGGGAAGAAAATAAAGTCTGTTTTTGTAAAGCGAAAGTATGACACTGAAATTTCATTGCACTTGAAAAATGATGTTGTTGAATTTTTTGAGAAGGATGAAGTTAGTAGAATAGAACCAGGAAAGAAGAATGTTATAACAAGAAACAAAATTAAAAAACAGAGAATAATACTGAACAATAGTTTAAGGGTGCTACACAAACAGTTCAATGAATCACATTCTTACAATATTGCTTACTCTACATTCTGCTTCCTGCATCCATTTTGGGCCCTTTCACCTAATTTCCATAAGCGGGATACTTGTCTCTGTACAAAACATGAAAACTTTGACATGATTTTTGAACGTCTGAAGCACCTCAACATTATTGAGTACAAGAGACCAGATGATTTGATTAAAGTATTAATTTGCAATGAGAAACCCAGCAGCAAACAATGTGTGGAAAGGAAGTGTGATGACTGCAAGGATAATCAGGTAGAAGCAAAGGAGTTTGAAGATAAAGAAACAACATACCAGCAGTGGTCAAGGAAGAAAGAGAGGATTTGTGCTAAAGGAAAATAAATACAATATGTAAAGGTTTTTAAGGAAACTGTCTACAAATATGAAACAACTGTTCAACCTGCTTGTTGATGCATTGCCTAGTTATATGGGGCACATTTATAACATCAATCATCAGTATAAAGCAATTGCTGACTTAAAGCAGAACCTCAAATGTACTGATGTTCTTATCCATATTGATTTTGCTGAAATTATGTGTGTAAATATGGAAAGGAAATACAAAGCATGCACTTTGGTGGATCTCACCAACAAGTCACACTAACACACATGTGTTTTTTTACTACAGAGGCAATGACTGGTATGATCTGAAGGTGCTACCAGTTTGTACCCTATCAAACAGCCTGAGACATGATCCCAGTTCGATCTGTGCATTCTTAAGCCAGTACTCAAACACATTTCCAGTTTTGTGCGGCCTACTATTATACATGTTAGTTTTTAACTAACGGGTAAAAAGTTAAGTAGTTAAGTTTAACATTTTAGTTTTACATATTATTGCATTTAAGGTACAGAATACCACTATTTATGTTTATATGGACACCTACATTCCAACTGTTGTCACCTCCAATCCTCCATGTACTGTATTGTCACCACCATGGCAACTTGTGTCACCTCCATGTTTGTTAAAAATAAGTTTTTATGTTTATTTACCAAAGTAAATGTTCTTGATTTCATTCTATAGTATTTTTGTAACTACCAATCAATGATGATCACAACTATAGTATAACTTATATATTTTATTTAAATTTAATTTATCCAGTTGAAAAGTGTAAATTGTCCCTAGATTTCTGAATGACCCATATACATTTTACAATATTTTACCATTATTGTAAATTTGCCTTTGTAGTGTGGATAGAGGGTAAACAAAATAATGAAATTCTTAATAATCTGACATAGAAAATAATTAAAGAATCCTGCCCTTGTGTCTATCACCACATATCTTCCTAATGTTAATGTTGTGTAATGTTTCAGGTTCTCACCACTATTAGATTTTTTGCCACAGGCAGCTACCAACGAGCAGTTGGTCAAGACTTTTGTTTGGCAGTTTGTCAAGCATCCGTGAGTAATTGCGTCAGAAGGATTAGCCTTTTAATTGCCCAACATTTGGCTGCAGGATGGATAAAGTTCCCTCAATCCTTTGAGCAACGAGAGCATAGGAAAAACCAGTAAGTAAGATAAATATTTAAGACAAAAAAAATGGAGGCCTGCACAGCGGCTATGAATACACAATAGTCTAATACCAGTAACGTTTAAGTACTATATTATTGTTTTATTAGTGAAAGAATACGCCTAGAGGTTAGATTGTCTTCCATAGGTAAATAATTTGTGATAAACCATAAAAAAAAATAATTAAAAATGAATTAAAATATTTTTTAAACTAAATATAAACACAGTAACTTACCTTTAGCTGTAACCATACTTAGGACACAATCTTTATACTGGATGTAGTCGACTAGTCCAAGTACACTTGACTTGATGCAGACTTGATAACTTTACACTTAACACACACTTCAGATTGAAGGTTGCATTGGACTTTTCGAACGGCCAATACCCATTTTACGCCCTTGAGTCCGCAGTGCCGCTTTCTACCAATAATCTTAGAAACTATTTTAAACACACTCCAATTAAAATGGCGGATCTGAGGCGGATAACGTGAAGTTATGAGTTCTAGCAGACGAAACAAAAATAAAACAGTTGCCAGCCAAACACCGCACTAACAAAGTGTCAAAGGTGACTTGCTATCGTCCTTGGACTCAAGCTTGTGTGAGGGATGCATAAGCACGCTCAATGACTATTCTGACAGATCTACACTTGATCACTCGCCAATTCAACTAAATGATAGTATAAGGGTCGACAGCGCATGAATTAGACTATTCGGAGACAGCCATTGTGTTGAGACAGATATGAGGCTACTAGACTATGGCCTACTTAAATGCAGCGGTTTTTTTTATGCCTTTAAATAATAAAAGCCATGGTTTAACTCAAATAAGTATTGTGAGGACCTAGCAACCAACTCTCAATAATAAATTAGGCCTCCAGACTTATTTAGAAAACACTTTACTAACTTATTCAAGCCAAATGGATTACATTATAGCCAAAAAAGTCACTAAAGTCATAACTTGGAGACTAATTCAGGTTTCTCAAACTCTGAGGCACAAGGGGATTTCACGTGAGGTGGAGCAGTATTTCCATATAGGTCATATATATATAAATAAAATGTACTAATTTTATTTTCAGGTTTCTTCATGCAACAGGTTTTCATGGAGAGTGATACGTTGCATTGATTGTACCCACATTGCGATATCCAGGCCAGTGAATAATGAGGCTGCATATTTTAATCATAATCAATTTCACTCCATCAATGTGCAAATAGTGAGTAGTATCTATACATAATAGTACAAGTTATTATTGTTCGCATTTCAAAGAGAATATAGAGCAAGAATGTGTCTGATCAGAATATGTTTGACAGTGAGAAGGCCTAATGGCTAAATAATTATTATAATGTAAATTTAAATTATAATAAATAGAGGTAAACTAAGTGGAAAATGAGTGGAGAAAGTCCACCAAGGGACAAAGGAAAAATTTAGGAAGAGTCCAATGCACAAATGTGACATATTCATTTCTTCTGTCTTCTTTAGTAGAAAGTCTCACACACATGCACATACATTTAAACACAAACATAAATAATATTTTGGCATTATTATGTTTATCAAAAAAAGAGGAAAGTAGAAGAAAAAAAGTAGGCTAGTGTTTTTCTTCTACCTCCCTCTTTTTTTGATAAAGGCAATATTGCCAAAATATTATTTATGTTTGTGTTTAAATGTGTGTGTGACTAACTTCTACTATAGAAGACAAAAAAAGAAAGAAGAGGTCACATTTGTGCATTGGACTCTTTCCACATTATTCCTCTTTCCCTAGGTGAGCTCTTCCACTCATTTCCCACCTAGTTTGTCTGATGAGAATATGTAAAACATTATGGGCCTATTGATACTTATGCTCATTATTTTTATCAGGTTTGTAGCTACAACCTGCAAATTTTGCATATTGATCCCACCATGCCTGAGCGGTGCATGACCAGTTTATTTTTCGACATGGGACCCTCAGACAAGCTTTGGAACAGATGTACAATGATGGAATCAGAAATACTTGGTTACTAGGTATGCCGGTTTTAAATACGCCTATAATTAGGTACTCACAAACTTACTCTGTTGCTTCAATCTTGTTTCATTTCAGGAGTATGCCTAGACCTACACTCAGACTTAATATAGCATTTGATAGCAACCTAGTTAGTTTTTATCTGAAACTAGTGTAAAAAAATCATATTAAATTTTTTTAATATTAACTTTCTGGATATGTATTATATTTTGACTTTTTTTTTAAACTGTTTTTTTACATTACTTTTCTTAAACAAATAATTAGAGCCAATTCATTTTTTTTTAACTTTATCACATTTTAAAACTTTTGAAAAATATGTTCTTTCTTTGTGTTTGCCGCTTAATCACTTGGAATCTAAAAATAAGCCTGGACCTATATCTTTGTAAAAATCTTCAAACACTGACACATTATCATCACATTTAATTTGTTTATTATGAATTTCTTCTCTTATTATTATCTTCTCCACTTATCAGAACTATTGTTTATAGAAATTGGGAGTTAGCATTTACATCATCAACTGTTTCAGCTTGTGGTCGAGTCAGTTTATTAAAATGTCTGAATCTTCCTCTGTCCTTCCACCATGCTTCCTCCCTTACTCGCATTCATCAGCATTTCTAATCATTGCTCAATCTTAAATCCAATCCAAATAATTATAATCACTTTGAATAAAGATCTAGTGAAATAAATTTTGAAATTATCTTTTGATTATTGAGAAACTACTGGACCTAGATGATGTAATCATTAAACTGTTCACAACACCAGTAGTCGAGATATTGGGAGTATACATAGAAAACAAACTGACACACAATGAATCCGGAACGGAGTCCACTCAGACTCGTGAAGACAAATAAGAAGCTACTTGAATAAAGAAGTAGCGGCTCCGATCTAGAAAATAGAGCTTAACGCCTAAAAAGAGTTGCAGTGCCAACAATACTGTGCTCTATCAGTTAAAGCTGGCACTATATTCACCATAAAAACAGGTGGCAGTCATTCGATCGGTATAGTTTGCTCACAGACTTGCGCCATGGAGTTTTTTTATTTTTTTTATTACTATTTAGCACTGCGTCTTACTACCCGTTTCGGGTTATACGCTTTAAGTACTAATTACGCTAATGGATTGGGAAGTAGGAAGGTTTAATTAGAGGACATGAACCCGCATTTGCGTGGAAAACCAATTTGGGAAAAACCACCCCAAGTTCACCCGACCGAGATTTGAACCTCGATCTCCCCGTCCTTGGCGGTCGAGCTCAACACGACTAGCGCGTTAGCCAACTACGCCACCGAGGCGGGTGAGTTTTGTTTATATACATATTTTTATATTTATCTTTTTCAAAGCATAAGGTGTTTTATATATATTGCTTTAAAAGTTAATTTGTTCACTAGATTCTTATTTGTTTTAAATAAAAATAAACTGTATTCTTGATATGTTACATTTATATATTTTAATTTTTCTAGGCGACTCTGGGGATGTACTGGGACCCTACCTTATGACGCCAATCGCAACGCTCTACTTGATTCTCCCGAAGGGCGTTACGCATCTTGCCATTGTCAGACAAGGAATTGTGTAGAGCGCCTCTTTGGGGTGATGAAAAGTGAATTGCGGTGTCTCCTGAAGGAAAGGGTTCTCAAATATGCACCAGCAACAGCTGGACGAATAATAACTTTTTGTGCAGTTCTAAATAACATGATGCGCCACTACAGAATTGAAGAGCCCCACCAATTGGTCATTGAAGCTCCTCTGCTTCATGTCGACCACAACGAAGTACTACCTGCCAATGCTGCTAATGTGCGCGCTGGCATTGTGCAGCGATACTTCCAATAACTTTTTTTTTTTTTAAGATAATATAGAAGTGTTGTCATATTGTAAATATTAATTTCAAAGATTATTTTATTTCTAATAGCACTTTTTAAGGGGTGTTATACATGTATATGTGTTTCATCCTATTTGATTTAAAACCATGTTAAAATCCACATATTATTAGCATTAGGAATGTGCAAGTACTTGAAAATTCGAGTTTGAAAAGAGTTTTAATGGTTCCTCACAATCGACTCTTAAGATCTTAACAGAATTAAAAAAATTCAATAACTTGGAATCTCCAATCTTTTTGCAAAAATTCTTAGTTAAAATAGTTAAATTATATTTTAAGGCATTATTTCTAAGCAAACTGAGTCCCTTAAAAACAACTTTTGTTTAATTTAAAACAGAAAAATTATAATTATTGTATTAAATAAATATTTAAAAAATTCATGTTTGTGTGACTACAATTTTTAACGAAAAAATATTAGTTCTAAAAAATCACATATTTGTGTTAATAGTTTATTCATGAATCTACTACAAAAAAAAATCACCTTAGAATACCTCTAGTACAAATATTGCTCTTTATTACTCAACTCGAAATATTCCTGGTTTTAGACTTTCTCCATGAAAATGCACTTACTCTAAGATTCAACTTTCCTCATCACTAACTCATTAGGTAATTTGAATTTTCACTTCCACAGTGATACATTAACTGCAGGGGCTGGATGTTGTGTCTTTTCTAGATTTGAGTTAGTTTTTTTAAAGTCCTATGCTGATATAATCAGAAAGTTCAGAAAGGGCATGTAAATAATAAAATAAAAAACAGGGTGATCTGTTAATAAAAATGCCATTTTTATTTTATTTTTTTTCACTTTGTAAAATTTACATATAAAACAAGAGAGATTTGGATCAAAAAAACGTACAACTTTTACAAAAAATATTTAAAAAAAATAATTTTTTCCTTTAGGAAAAAGAAAAACATGTATTATTATTATTATTATTATTATTATTATTATTATTATTGTTTAACGGCCCATCGACACATTCGAGGTCATTAGGGCCTTGAAATATATTAAAAACATAATAAAATCCCCATGGGGAAAGAGATAAAACATTCACCATCTGAGACACCCCATAGGAGTGCTCAAATGGGCTCTTGGTATAAAAATTAAGTGATAAACCTGCTAAAAAAAACCACAAGTGTATCACTCCAATAAAAAGACAAAACAAACATAATAAAATATAACACGTTAAAATGACACATGTTAAAATGATAATACATTAAAAAGACAAAACAAACATGTTAAATTGTAATAAAACTGTTAAAAAGATCTCTATCTGAGATAATATCCAAAAGAGCTACTTTTTAATGCCATTTGAGTCAACTTTTATAAAGATCCGCCTGGTCCGCCAGTTCATTTCCTGAAAGACCGGCATGACCAGGAATCCAGCAAAAGGCGAGCCGGGTGCTTAATGAATCAATTTTAAAATCTGTTCGTGAATCATCTGCACAAGAGGATTCCACGAGTAGAGAGTGGACAATGCCAACAGAGCACTCATGGAATCCGTGCAGATGAGAACGGACCGGTGACACTTACGATATACAAAACATAACGATTTAAAAATGGCATATAATTCAGCTGTAAAAACACTGGTTTCATTAGGTAAACCAAATTTAAAATTGGATCCTTCCACAACAAAAGCACATCCCACGGAGACTCCAGTTTTTAGAGCCATCAGTGTAGATGCGCTCAAATCCGTGAAAGCGAGTGGAGAGGAGCTCATTAAAGGTCCTCTCATATACAAAGTTGGGGTGGTCGCTTTAGGGAACTTGCAAGATCAAAATGGCATTTCGGAGGGCGTATCTTCCGTGCAGGATGGACGGCAGGGGGAAGGGAAGAAGGAAGGAGAGATAAAGCGTAAGGAAGAAGAGTGATAAAAAAGGTGAAAGTGAAGGAAGAAGAAAATGATGTGAAAGGAAAGATATAGGATAGTTTGTCCTGCACGAGTACGTCCTGCACAGAAGCCTCCCTTTTAGTCGCCTCTTACGACAAGCAGGGATACTGCGGACTTTTCTGTACCCCCGTCCCGCAGGGGGGCTAAATCCTATTGAATTGGTGTGAAGCCAAGTAAAAGGATACGAGGCAAGACAACAAAACTTTTAAGCTGCGAGAAATGCATGATTTGGTTGACACATGACTATCAGAGGTCACACCTGAAAAGTGGCGAGCTTGCATTGAATATGTAATTAAAGAGGAGGATAGGATGTGGGTATTGAATTGCTTGGCTGATAATGTTGTTGACCTTATGGTTATAAATATTGGGGTTGACAATGACAGCACCGAGGAAGATAGGCAAGAGTTTGACACCTGTCTCGGTGGATCGAACCTTTTATCCGACATTAAGTATCTACTGTTCACACCCCGGTAAGTAATTTAGTAGCATTCTGCATGATTGTTGCACAGTATTTTAGAATAATATAAAAATTTAAAATCATTAAAAAATACAAAACTTTATAGTGAACTACTTTGCTATGATACTGAGTATACTGGTCGCACCATTTTTCTGCTGCTGAGGCTATTGCTAACTGCACTGATCTTTGGGATCGTTCACTAAAGATACTACTGAAAGTAATAGCATTAAAATAAGTATGCATCCATTTAATACGTCCAAAATCAATAGGAAAGCAAAAGCAAATGTCTTGAAAGGCAGCATACAGAAGATTTTCTCAGTCACATTTAGGCCGGTCGCCCAATCAATCTGACAAAACATCCCATAATATCATGTGACAAAATGTCAAAGGCCGGGCAAAATTTAAGTCTAGTCACTGTCATGGCGTCATGTGAAGATGATATAGAGCTTTTACTTTTAAGTAGTTGTTCTTTACTGATATTGGAAGAAGAGGAGGCCAGACAAAAAAAGTGTTGGGGCATCTTCTGTACAAAGAAAGATAAATTGGGTCCTTGCTAAATTCAGTGGTGGCACGGTGATTTATAAAAAAGGGGTTAATTTGAAATTCGTCCAGGGGGCGTCCTTGGGGTTAGGGGGGACTGCTGGAACTTGGAAGAGGCGGCGGACATCAAAAGAAGAATCCAGTGGTGGCTGAGGGGACAATTAACTAAGGTAAAATAATAAAAATTTGTTATATCCTAAAAAATAGAAGGTATTGGTGCAGTTCTTCAAGGAGAAGGGTGAAGTGTGGAGTAAGATGGTGAGTGCTAAGGAGAATGCCAACAGCTAGGAGCCCGACTCGGGGGTGGGGGGGGGGGAAAGGGAAAGTTAAGGAGGTGGCTAGAGAGCCAGAGGAAAATAAGGAAAAAAAGGGAAAGAAGAGGAAGGGAAGGTTGGAGAGAATACGAGTGGGTATGATAAGGAAGGAGATGAGGCCGTGGTTGCCTGGGCTGCAGTGAATTTCATGGAGGCAGTTAAAGCGCACAGATAGGGGTAAAGGAAGGGCGCAGATGACCCTAGAAGAGGTTCAAGAAGAGGAGTTTCAGTACCTGTCGGTGCTTTGGGAACTAAATAAGCAGGCAAGACTATCCAAGGTGCAGATGAAATCTCTCTTCGGAGGGTATAAGGGATTGCAAATGCGCTGGCGCGCACGAGGGTTCAGCTAGAATTGGTGGAAAAAGAGAATGAGAGGCTGAGCAGGAGAATAATGAGTTGAGAAGGGCTGATTCAGGGACAACGAAGAAGGTAGTGCAATCGTACGCTGCGGTGGCGGCGACAGGAAGGCAGGTGGAAGAGGAGGGAAGCAAGAGGGGAGGATCAGGCTGGAAGAAAGGAAGAAGCCTAGCACAGTCTTTATATCTTCGAAGTTAGGGAAGGATACGAGCCAGATGGAGGAGATCCTAAAGAAGTGCATAGACCCAAGGAGATCAAGTTCGAATTAAGTACATCAGGCCGGCGGGGAAATTGCTCATAGTTGAGGCGGCTGATGATAAGGAGGTTGAGAAGTTGATTAATAATGAGGCTTTAAATGAGGAACTAAAATGCGAAAAACCTAGGAGGAGAAATCCACTCATGATTGTGTACGACGTGAGTAAGGACATGACTGAAGAAGAACTGGGAAAGCGATTTACAACCAGAACTACACTGGAGGATGGGGAAAAGGACTTTCTGGAGGGTTTTGTTCCGAGATTTAGGTCAGGTCCGAGGGATAGAAGAGTGGGTAAACCACGTTGTAGAGGTTAGTCCTGAAGTCAGGAACCGATGGAAATGGGCAAAAATGTATATAAGGGTTTGGGGGTGTTGCTGTGAAGGACTACACGGGGGTTTCGCGGTGCTACCAAAGTGGGGGTTTTGGACAGTTAAGAAGCATTTAAGATGAAGCCAAATGCCAAGTGTGGAAAGGTGGCATGAAGGAAGGGGTGTAAAAACAAGGGGGGTTTTTATCCCGTAATTAAGAAGTGGAAAAAAAGGGGGGAAAGGAAGAGTGTAAACACCCTAATAAGGAAAGGAACCAAAAATGCGGTAAGAAGGTGAAGGATAAAACGAACTTTGGATAGTTACACAAAAAAAAGTGGAAACATTTTAAATGATTGAAAGGGGAAGTGAAAAGGGGGTGCATACCGAAAAAACGGTTACACAGGGAGGAGAAAGACGCCACGAAGGGAGATAGTCAGAGGGGGTTGGCGTATTTGGGGGAGGAAAAGGGGGGGGGGGAAAACAACAACTATAACCAAAAACTGCCCGGGGACAATTTGGGGGGGGATTGAGATGTGGGGAAAAAGAAAAGTTAGAAAGGTAGGGGGAGGGTTGGGTTTTGGGAAATTGGGGGGGGGGGTTGGAAAAAGGAAGGGGTATTTGTTGATTGGGAAATTTTGTGGGTGGTTGGGGTTGGGGGGGGAAAAAAGGGGGGGGTTGGTGGGGGAGGGGGGGTTGTTTTGGTGGTGTGGGGATTGGGAGGGTTTGTTTGGGGGATGTAAAAATTTGTAGGGGGTGGTTAGGGAAAGGGTGGAAAAATAAAAAAGTGGGGGGTATAATTATTGGGGGGTGTTTGGGGGGTCTTAAGGAATTTTAATGAGGGGGGGGGAAAAAAAAAGATTTAGAAAAATGGGGAAAGGGGAGGGGATGACGCATGTTTATGGAGAGATGTGTCTACATTATTTTTAGGGCAGATGAAAAAGACATGGAAAGGGGAGAGGGGATAAATTTTTCAAGGATTGCGGAAAACCCCAACGAAGACTTCAAATGTTAAAGGATTATGAGTTTCACTGTCGGGATGTTAGATCGCATCTAGGGCTATATTTAAAAGATGGAAATAGGAAGAACAGGGGCGAAACAAAAATGGGGAAAATCAAGAGAGAAGAGTTATAATAGGTCTGGGAGGTCCCAACCTGAGGAATATTGTGTCAGTAATAGAAATACAAAGGGGAAGGGGAGTAAGGAAGGGCCCCCTTTTAGATTGTGAGGAAGGAACTGACAAAAGGGAGGAAAACCTTACATACATGGAAACCAGGATGGAGGTGCCATATGTGGGGAAACGTACAGTAGAAGAATTTTAAATTTTAATGGAGATGCGTATCGGGGCAACTACCAGGGGAGAAGCACAATAAACATGTTCACCTGCAAGTTGTGGGCTTTGGGCTGGGAATTGGAGGGGGGCAGATGAACAAAAGTACTTTTTACAAAGCGGGAGTCCACGATAAAAAAGGGGCCCTTGGGAAATAAGGGGGGGGTGGAAAA
>JBCFYV010000408.1:0-51006 GCA_039000515.1 Timema cristinae | reverse complement strand
ATAATCCATGTAAACGGGTTTTTAATTTTTAAAAAAATTTATAAATTTGCTTAAATGCAAATATATTTTATATCTATAAAGTGTCTTGGGAAATTTTGGGGGCAGTACTTTCCATGGAAACGTATCCATCCATTCAAACCAAATCCCAAAAAAAGTCAAAACCCTACCGATCCCCCCCCGGGGAAAACACTCTCAAAATTCACCATATACCTTAAAAACCCCCTTTTCCCTTTTTTCCCAAAATAAAAAAATTTCCCTTCCCTCCCCGGACCACGCAATCACCGCAATCTCATTATCATCTAAATTGGTTTAAAAACGCTTTAAAATTAAACTTACACCCTTCTCATGGTTTTTTCCCTTTTCAGGGGGAAACAATTATTCAAACAATGGGCCAAGAGTCCGCCAGTAAACGGAAAAAAACAAAAAATCACCCTCTTTCTAAATACCTTTTGGCGATTCAAAAATTTGGGAATTTTTCCCGGGCGCCCGGCAGTTCTTTCCCTTTTTTAAAAATATATCCATCACGGGGGAAAAGTATTTATATTTTTTTTTACCCCCCTTCCCCCAAAAAAAAAAAAAAAAAAAAAAAAAAAAAAAAAAAAAAAAAAAAAAAAAAAAAAAAAAAAAAAAATGGTAAAAAATCCGAAAAAAACAAAGTTTTAAATCACCATCAGTCAAAATAAAAAAAAAAAATTTTTTACCCTTTCCCTCCTATTTTCATCTCATTCCTCTAAAATTTTTTTTTTTTTTTTTTTTTTTTTTGTTTGTTTCAAAGGCGCAAAAGGAAAATTTGTTATCCCCCAAAATCAAAAAAATTTTTAAAAAAAAAAAATTAAAATTTTTTTGGGCTTCCCCCCCAAATTCTTTAAAAACCCCCCCTTTTTTTTCCCCCCAAATTTTTTTTTTTTTAATAATAAAAAATTTTTTTTTTTTGCGTTCTTCGTCACAAACTCTTTTTTCTTTTCCCTCCCCCCCTAAAAAAACTTTTTTTTTCAACAAAAAAATTTAATTACTAAAAACCCATTTTTATTTAAGAATAAATTAAATTTTCAAAATAAAATATAGCCAATTTACTCCTGAAATTTTGCTTATTTTGGGTAAAGTTTTTTAAAAATGGGCCCAAAAATTTTTTTTGATTTTAAACCTTTTACAAAAAAAAAAAAAAAAAAATTTTTCCCTTTTTTAAACTCGTATCGAAGATTGTTATTTTTGTTCGCCTGATTTGTAGTGAAAAAAATTCGAATGGGTCGTTTGGTTACTTATCACTCGACAAAAAACGGTGTCCTTGCACAGAAAAGCAGGAAAAAAGGGGGGGTTTATTTTAGGGGAAAAAAAAACCCAACACATCCAAATACAACTTGACGCGAGAGATGACGCCCTTTTTCCAAACGGGACCTTGGGGGTCTTATTTTAAAAAAGGTTTTTTTTACGCTTTTTTTTAAATCCCCCCTTTAACTTAATAAAGCCTTTTAAAACGCTAATAAGGGGGGATGAAAAGAATTTGAAAAATTTTTAAAAATTTTTTTTGGGTTTTTAAAAAGAGAAAAAAACAATCGGTTTAATCCCATTTTTTTTGGGGATGCGATGCAGAAAAAAAAAATATTTTTTAATTATTTTGCACCGCTTTTACTCCCCTTTTTGGTTATACGCTTTAAGTACAAATTCCAATGGATTGGGAAATTTGGAAAAGGGTTTTAAATTTTAGGGGAAAGTAAACCCGCTTTTTGCGGGGGGGAGAGGGGGAAAACCTTTTGGGAAAACCCACCCGACCGCCGAGATTGGGCCCCTTGCTCCCCGCCTCAATCGAGAAAAAAACGACAAGGCTTTTTCCCAAAACAAGGGCCCCCGGGAGGGGGGGTTATATATTAAATATATATTTTTTTAAAAAAAAACGGGAGTAAAAAAAAAAAAAATTTTTTTATAGCTTGGTTATCACGCATAATACAAACTAAATCTAAACCCGGGTTTTAATTCCCCCCATGCGTTCAAAGTTTTTTTCCAATGTACTGAAGGGGGGGGGGGGGGGAGGGGGAACCCAAAATTTTATTTTGCATAGAAAAAGAAACGATTTTAAACATCAAAAAACTTTTAACCTCAATAATGGTGAAGAAAACGACTTCTAAGAATTGGGTTCTTAATAATGATGTTTCTAAATCGCTGTCGATTTTCTTAACTATAATGTATGAAGGCTATGTAGATCAGGTAGGACAATAGGCACTTCCGTCTTACTGCCCACCTCCCCCCCCAATCCACTATAGCATATTTGAAAATCGACTCGACCGGCCAGTCATTCTTTCCTACCCCGTCGCATGTCTTCGAACAGCGTTTGCCAAAGGTATCTGTAATCTCACCTTATGTGCAATTCTAAGTCGGGAGAACCCGATTCAAATTCTGTTTAGAATTTAGAATGCAGAATAAAGTAGTGAGTGAAGTATTAGTTGGGAGGGACCACATAAAACTTTCAATACAACCACACACCCTTTTACTCACTCACTCACTCTCACATACACTCTCTCTCACACACACACAATTTCTCTCTATCTCTCTCACACATACAAACACTCACAAACCCTGTATCTCTCACTCTCTCTCTCTCTCCTCTCCTCTCCACACACACACAAATACTCATTAACACTCTCTCTCTCACCCATAGAAAGAATTTAACTCTCAATTTCACAACACTACTACTACAACTACTACTAGAACTACCACTAATACAACTACTACTAAACTACTATAACTACTACTAAATACAACTACTACTAAACTACTATAACTACTACTAGAACAACTACTACTATAACTAATACAACTACTACTAGAAATACTACAACTACTACTACTACTAGAACTACTACTAGAACAACTAATACTAATACTACTACTACTATAACTACTACTACACCTAATTTCATAGCTGAGGGAACTGCATGTCTTATGGAGAAAAGATTTATCTTCGCTCTCTCTCTCTCTCTCTGTTACCGGTTGACAAATTTTCTAGCTTTCTGTTGTTGGAATGTGAGGGGGGAGGGTTTACTTGGAAATCCCTCATTGTAAACAATGCGGCATGGGGTGGTTGGGGGGTTCAATTGACAGGCAAAAGCATTTCCTATCGGTGTACAGCCTTTTCTAGAAACATTAACTCTTTCCACAATCGTAATTTTTTCAAGATTGAAGTTTTTTAACGTTTCTCTATTCCCTCCGTAATTATGCTTAAAATATGTTATGTATAAAGCTTTTTTCCTCATAATTAATATACAAACAAATATATTACAACATGCATTTTATAATAAATGCTATAAATTACATTCTTACTTGTTCTTAATCAGGTAACGGTACCACTCCTAGATCAGCATCACTATCATCATCTTCAGAGCTAGAGGAGCTGTCCTTCAAATTTATCACGACACTGTCATGCAGTTTTTCTATAAGCCCATATTTATTCAAACGCTTCATTTGAGTAGAGTTATTTCTTTTGATTGGTGTCAATAACTTTCCCTTAGTTTTGAATTCTTGTTTAATAGAGATTACTAACTTATAAGATACTCCTGTAGCTTCTGCAGTTGCCATTGCTGCTTGAGTTACCGAACAAGTTCCGTCTTAACGAAAATAGTTGTAGACTCTTAACACCATTGCCATTTCTTTACTACTTAATATTTTCCTCTTGGAATGTAATTGTTTGTAACAAGCCGGAGATTCCATAATGTTTGTTATATCTTAATTGTTAACAATACACTATTATTCAAATAAATATATTAATATGCACGTACAACTATAGTTCCACAACCTTACGGTAAAAATACAAAGCACGCAACCAACACATACAGATACACACCAAATCTTAACGTGATCAATAACACATTATTCTACACAGAGTACTTATAAAATATGTGTTTATTTAGTCAATGTTTTTGAGCTAGCTATTAGGAACACGAGACTCGGACTACTGTAACTTTACGACTGTGTTGGAGGAAGAAGCACCAAGTACTGACAACAACGTCAGCCCAGCATTGCCAAATTTGATATACATTCGAAGGAAGACTGATCACGGAAAACAAAATAATGACAACGCTGTTGCTCAATAGTAAGCATGCAGTTCCCTCAGCAATGAAATTAGGTGTACTACTATAACTACTACAACTACTACTACAACTATTACTACAACTACTACTATAACTACTACAACTATTACTACAACTACTACTAGAACTACTACAACTACTACTACTATAACTACTACTACTACAACTACTAGAACTACTACTACTACTACTACTACAACTACAACTACTACTACTACTACTACAACTACTACTAGAACAACTACTACTACTACAACTATTACTACTCTAACTACTTCTATTATTACTACTACTACTACTACTAGAACTACTACTACTACTACTACTACTACAACTACTACTACTCTAACTACTTCTATTATTATTACTACTACTAGAACTACTACTACTACTACTACTACTACAACTACTACTAGAACAACTACTACTACTACTACTAATACTACTACTACTACTACAACAACAACTAATACTACTACTACTACTATAACTACTACTGGAACTAATACAACAACTACTACTACAACTACTACTACAACTACTACTAGAACAACTAATACTACTACTACTACTACTACAACTACTAATACTACTACTACTACTATAACTACTACTGGAACTAATACAACAACTACTACTAGAACTACTACAACAACTACTACTATAACTACTTCTATTACTACTACTACTACTACTACTACTACTAGAACTACTACTACTACTACTACTACTATAACTACTACTAGAACTACAACTACTAGAACAACTAATACTACTACTATAACTACTACTACAACTACTACTAGAACAACTAATACTACTACTACTACTACAACAACTACTAATACTACAACTACTACAACTACTACTAGAACTACTACTACTACTACTACTACTACAACTACTACTAGAACAACTACTACTACAACTACTACTAGAACTACTACTATAACTACTACTACAACTACTACTAGAACAACTAATACTACTACTACTACTACAACAACTACTAATACTACAACTACTACAACTACTACTAGAACTACTACTACTACTACTACTACAACTACTACTAGAACAACTACTACTACAACTACTACTACAACTACTACTATAACTACTACTACAACTACTACTAGAACAACTAATACTACTACTACTACTACAACAACTACTAATACTACAACTACTACAACTACTACTAGAACTACTACAACAACTACTACTAGTACTACTACTATAACTACTACTGGAACTAATACAACAACTACTACTAGAACTACTACAACAACTACTACTCTAACTACTTCTATTATTACTACTACTACTACTACTAGAACTACTACTACTACTACTACTACTAGAACAACTACTACTATAACTACTACTATAACTACTACAACTATTACTACAACTACTACTAGAACTACAACTACTAGAACAACTAATACTACTACTATAACTACTACAACTACTATAACTACAACTACTACTATAACTACTACAACTACTACTATAACTACTACTAGAACAACTACTACTACAACTACTACTATAACTACTTCTATTATTACTACTACTACTACTACTACTACTACTACTACTATGTGAAAAAGAGAACATGGATAAAGAAAAAAACCTACTTTACTTATTTTTTTAAATATATATATATATATATATATATATATATATATAAATATGTATATATATAATTCTCCTAAAGTTTTTTATAAAAAAAATCGTTTATTTTATCTAGCTCAGTTGCACGAGGAACTTAATCTCGGGACCTCTGGATTTAGGTAGGCACTTATATTTAAAGTTTATCTCATATTGTAATGGAAACAAATTACAAGGTTATGAAATTTAAAAAAAAATAAGTTATTTGTTTGGTTATTTATGTATTCTGAATATTACTCATATCAAATCCTGCCTATGGAGCTCCGTTAATTTACATTACTAAGGTAACATAATTTTCTTGAAAAAAACAAAACAAAAAAAATGGAAACTTCTCACCATAGTCATTCTGTAGTTGAAAGCTACATATCTCTATATTTGATTAAAGATATGTATAATCTTCTCTCTTCTTCTCCAAGTTAAATTTTACACTCTTGGGTAAAACGTTTATAGTTCAAAGTTTTAATAACTTGCAATGTGAGGAATGCCAGGCCTCCACCGTGGTTCGGATTCCACGTTAAACTGTAGGTCCTTCATTTCATCTCACAATCACCCTACCATTACACAATAGCGTAAGTGCGTATAACCCGAACGGGTAGTAAGACGCGGTGCTAATAATAATAATAATAATAATAATAATAATAATAACAACAACTTGCAACACAGTGTCCCTTTTTGTCTCTTGATTGGGAACTTAAACATTCCAGCTTTATTATATTTTTAAACCGACGCCAAAAGAAGACCAAAACTAAAAACTTATCGTCCCCTTCAATTCTTCAAAAAAAAAAACAATAAACAAACAAAAAACAAAACTTTCCAAATACACACCAAAGAGGTGATACAATTTAGAGCTAGGAATATTGCTAGAATAGTGACGTATGGATGATACTTATACTTAGCACCGCGTCTTACTACCCGTTCGGGTTATACGCTTTAAGTACTAATTACTTTAATGGATTAGGAATCGGGAAGGTTGAATTAGAGGAAGTGAACCCGCATTTGCGTGGAGGGAGAGTGGAAAACCATTTAGGAAAAACCACCCCCAGTTCACCCGATCGAGATTCGAACCTCGGACGTATGGATGAGAGCTTTAGTAATAGGAAATGGCAAAGAGAAATAAATACTTTAATGAATCGTAAGACCAAACTATATGTATATTTTAAAATTCTAATCATCTTTTTGAGTTTTTACCATGTTAAAGAAAGCTAAAAGTTATTTTATTTGGGAAGTGAAAATAAATAAATACAATGTCGGCACAACTATACGTTAATCAACAAAATAAGAGTAAATAATAGATATTTTGTTACTCTAATTATAATTAAAGGGGAGGGTTTTCTTTGTCACAACTACTCTCTTCCAATAAACATTACTGCCGAACTATAGAATTTGAGCGTGGTTTTTCTTAAATGTTTTCACACTCTCTCTACACGCAAACTGTGGGTATACCGCCTATTTATTTATATAAAATAGTTGGGAGGGATGGGGTTAGATTAAGTTACTTCCTGCTTTGACACACACCTACTCCCAGGACAAAATATAAGTGTATTTAATATATTTCTAATATCGCTAACCCCTGATCGCAAGGAACTTGAGAAATGGCAACGCTGTCCTAAACCACTATTAACGTTCCCTCCAATGCGTATTAAGGTGTACCAAAGGTGACCACCCATCCCATATTTAATTTTACTTTGAGAGTCTCAACCACCTTTTTTTACATACCCGGGAGAAAAATAACGCGTATGTTTTCCGTAAATGTCCCATATTTTTGAAATTGCATGATGTTAATCATTGAAACTTAGGTATTTTACAATATTACTCTTTCAGAGTTTATTAAAACATAGCAATTGTAGGATATTTTCGGTTGTGGACTGCCCTGAGTTCTTGGAATTTAGCCGTTGGGCGTTGGAAATACCCGATTTCTAAACTTATTACTAGTCATTGACAAGATAGTGTCCCGTATTTGTGTTATAAGAAAATGGACACCTTAGGTACCATACGCCGATGATGATGATTATTAATTTATTATTATTATTATTATTATTATTATTATTATGAATGCACTATCACACGCATGCAGCCACGCTGGAAAATACTTCCCACATCCCCTCGAACTCTGAATAGGATTAAAATTGTGAACACGTGGAGGTTACCTCTCGATAAGTATGGAATTCCTGTTATTTGCAGGGTTGATGTTCAAGAATAGATCCTAGAACTCCTCTTGTATTCACGATCGCTGATAATTAATTATTCACTCAACAAGGCGAAGCACTCGCGCACTAACACACACACAAAAACACTTTACTTAATGTAGTCAACAAACACTTCACTACCCGCATATTCCCGCAAGCTACTCGCAAAAACTTATTTTACAACGAATTAATAAGGCGTTCACGAATGCCTTGACTCAGAACATATGAGCATCGAGGATAAAATTATGCAACGTGGACAAACACAGCCTAAACACTTGCCACAGGAGAGCAAACAAAACAAAAAATAATATCCAAGCTTCCACCGTAACATAAATTGACTTGAGAAAATAAATTATGTTCTAACAAAAACAAAATGTGTTTTTAATTTCATAAGCTAGTTCTCTCTCTTTGGTTGGAAGAAGAGTAGAGAAAATTCAAACATATTTACATGTGTGTGTGTGTGTGTGTGTGTGTGGTGTGTGTTGTGTTGTGTGTGTGTGTGTGTGAGTGTGAGTGAGTGAGTGAGTGAGTGAGTGACAAATTTAACGGTTACTTTCAATGTTCTTGTGTGAAAACATATATCTTATGAATAAATATCATCCATGCTGTTTACTATCTGCTAAGACTACACTTATATTTAAATTTGGCTATTAGCTTATATATTGGTTTTTAAAAACTATATTATATTGAAAGTTCGATAGATATAATGAATAAAGTATCTTAAACCTTATTACATTTGTTTGAGTGAACAAACTTTGTGTAGTTGCCATACGTTCAAACGATAAATCTGAGTTATAGGCTTGTAAGAAGTACGGTATCTACTAACCCTGATTTTAGTAGGAATCAACAATCTGTAAGGCTTCATTTCGTACCAGAATACCATCAACATTAGTATTTTGGTAGGATAAACCGTTTTTTAGAGTGGAAGTAGAAATTTCCTTCCTACATAATCTCAAGTGTAAAGGGTAAGATTTCTGGTACGAGATAAAGCATTCCCCAAAAAAACTTCCTTCAAAAATCATCGTATATATTAGCCTACATTAATTTATTTAAAAAAAAAAAAATCACCAGTTTCAAACTTTGTTATGCCCCAAAGTTTTCGACACATTTATTTCATTTAATAAACCTTTACTGAAAACCCAATAATTCAATAAATTAATGAACATGAAAAAACCACTTTTTCTTTTTTGGGGGTGGCGAAAAGATTTTCCCAAAGTTTTTTTTCTCTTACACAAGGGATGCCCGATAGCTTAAAAATTTCAGCCACTGTTCACCAGTTAATTTTTTTTTTTCAATGCATAAGTTTTTAAAATAAATGTCAAAATAAACACTTTGCATTTTAAAAACTTTATCAAAAATTAAAAATCCACCCCCAAAAAAAAATTTTTTTAACTTTAATTTTATTGGCAACCCCATCTGGCCAAAATGGAGTTTTGACCATTGGTTCTTTTTAAAAACCAACTAAACAACAACATTTTTTAAAAATTGGAAGGGGTTATAGATGTTTTTACCCATTAACAAAAAAAAATTTTTTTTTTAGGAAAAACAATCCCAACGACCGCGGGATTCAAGGCGGTCACCCAACCGTAGCCCCGCCCAATTTGTTTAACTTCGGTGATCGGACGAGAACCGGGTTTCAAATGGTTGGGCCGTTGGCGAATAGATAACCCTAAGCTTTACAAATTTTTTGGTGGTTGTTTAAAATATTTATTATGTTTTTTAATTTTTTTTTCGCTACCACGCGCATTCAGGCTCAACGACTTTTTTTAAAAGCGCACACATTTAAATTTTTATAAAACCCACGCGGCGAAAAAAAACCAACATACAGGGCTAGACCGGGTTTCAAGGCCCCCAACTAAACTTATAAAAACAATAATGTAAATGTAAACATAAGTCTTGAATTTTTTTTTATTTTTAAATATTAAAAAAGGAAACTGTTTGAAAAAATATTTAATAAATTAACACATCTATTGGGCAAGGGGAAAAATTAAACACAAAAAAAATTTAATAATTGTTAAATAATTTTTCAAAAAAAATTTTTTAAAAACGCCGGGTTTTTCCCAAGGGGTACCCACCAAAGAACTCCCCACCCCGATGCTGTTAATTTGGGGACGGCAAAACCGGGGTTTTTTCACAGGAAGGCCTTTGACAATAATTGGGGGTTTTTCAGTAAATGAGCTTATAAAAAATAAAGCCCCTTTTTCTTAAAAAAAAAAAAAAAAAAAAAAAAAAAAAAAAAAAAAAAAAAATCATAAAATTTTTGGGTTTTACAGTTGGGGTATTAAAAAATTTTACGTGCAAAATTGTTTAGAAAAGATGAGTTGGTTTGAGTAACCCAAAATCTATTCTTACCTACGGCGTTTGCCCGTTTGGTTGGCTTTTTCTGGTTTCGACCCCAGACGGGTAGGGGAGTTTGTTTCAAGCGATATTTACCCCCCCCAGCCGAAAACCGGGGGACTTTTATATAAACTCCAACTTGAATTTCTGAATCAATGAAAATCCAGACGGTTACTTAAATTATATAAAAAAAGTATTAAAACCCCCAAGGGGCTGAAAAGAAAATTTTGGGGCCAAAACTTTTTATAGTGGAAGAAACTTTTTTTTTTTTTTTTTTTTAACTTTTCAAAACCTTTGGGTTTTCTTAGATTAAAAGGGGTTTTTCAAGGCAACAAGAACTTCTATAGCTCCGATTTGATGATTTACTTCATTTAAGGGGTCCGTAAAGGGTCGGACTTTTTGGCGGGTGTCATTTTTCTAGGTTGCCCAATTAACCATCAAAAATATGTGGGTAAAACCCAAAAATTTTTGAACATCTTTCCTCACAAAAATAGCAGGCCCCCTTTGCAAAACCCCTTCTATTTTAGATATTTGGTTTGAAGGGGGGGGGGGCCGTTTTGTTATACATATTTTATTCTTTACTTACGCTAGGGGCACTTGGATTTAATTTAAATTAGGTGTAATTTCTTATAATAAACCCATTTCACCTACAAAACCTTGAAAAATGGGACGCCTCACCCCTCTGTCTGTCTATTAATCCCAACCCATAAAGGGGCGGCGCCTCTGGTGGCACGGGGGGGAACTAGAGGGGAGCGTCGGCCGACTCCCCCTTCAAAAGCTCAAAGAAATAAAAATAAAAAAAGTCTTTTGGGGGAAAAAAAATTAAAAAAAACCGGGGGGCCCTAACCCGCTACTTCTCACCAGAAAAACATACTTCTCAAATCAGAAAGGGGTAGAGGGGAAAAAACCCGGGCCCCCCTTTTTTTAAAGAAATCCCAAAAGCCCTCCCGGCCCTTTTCCAGAGTTTTTGCAAAACCAAAGGCAAACGCTTTTTGGCTCCTTCAATTTCCCCCGGGGGCCCCCCGGGGGAAAGGGGGGGTTTAACCCCCCGGGCCCCAAGAAGGCCCCAAAGGGAAAAAAGGGCACAAGGGCCCAAAAAAGGGGCTCCCGGGGCGGTCGGAAAACCCCGAAAAAGGCAAGAAGGTACCAAAAAGGCGGCGGAAAAAAAAAAAGAAAGTGACCCCCGAACCCAAAAATTCTCCTTCCAAGGCGAAAAAGGGGGTTTTCCCCCCGCCTACTAAAAACCCCCGAAAAACCCAACCCAAAAAGGGCGCCCCAAAGGGAAAAAAACCCCCCAAAGAAGCCGGAAAACCGAAGAAAAAGGGGGAATTTTTTTTTAAACCCCCCCCCGGGGTTTTTAAAAAAATTCCGGCCCCCCTTATCGGGGCCAAAACAAATTTTTAAAAAAAGGGGAGCAAATCATTTCGTGACTTTTTTACTAAACGGGAAATTTAAATAAATCGTTCTGGTCTGCCACCCCCACAAGTTCGGGTTCAAAAAAAATTTAAAAAAAAGAAAGGCAAGGTTTTTTTTATACTTTGGGTCTTTTTTTTTATCAAACGGATGGTTCTACTATATATAAAAAAAAATTTTAAAAAAATTCAAACAGTATACGAGGCCCTGCTTTTCTCTTGACAAGTGGGGGGGGTTTTGGGCCCCGATTTTTATTGTGGAACGGGGTGTTTAAAAAGGTCAACCGATAATTCTTTTAAAAGGAAAAAATTGGGTACCCTAGCCCCTTCGGGAAATTTTTCCCCAAATTTTTTTAAAACCCAAGGGGGGGGGTTTTTTTTTCCCTCTAACAAAAAACCCCCCTTTTTATTTTTAAAAAATTTTCCAAAAGCCTTTTCCCCAAATTTGGGGCCCCCAAAAAAAAGGGGTTTTTTTCCCCCCCTTAAAAAAGGGTTTTTTGGGGGCTGAGTGGCCCATTGACGGGGTTTTTAAAGCCGCTCCCCCCCGCTTTTTACGGGGGCTTTTTTGGACCCCCCTTTGGGGCATGTAGGACCCCTTTTTGGCGGGGATAGCGGGGGGTTTTGGTTTTTCAAACAGTCCCCAAAAGGTAGGCCTCGCGGCTTCCTAAAACCCCATCAGGGCGGATTTAAAAAAGCGCGGGTCCGTCTTGAAGCCCTGAGCTACCCCCCGCCCAACCGTTGGAAAAAAAGTTTGGGGGATCAAAGCCCCGGGCTCTTCGGGAAAGGGGGGGGATCTCGGGGAAAACCCGGGGGGCCGGGGGCCCCGATACCTGGGGGTTTTTCTTGCCCCCAAAACCTTCGCTGGCGCACTTTTGCGAGGGGCCGGGGGCCCCCCAAAGGGGGCCTTGCGCGGAGCCTTCCCTCCGGAATTTTAAAACGAGCGGTCTTTTCGTACTGCCATTTTTTTTCCAAAAAACGGAAAAAGCCGTGCCCGTAAAAAATTTTTAAAAAACTTTTTTAAAAAAAAGGGAAACTTCTCGTTTGGCCAAATTTTTGGGGGGGCCCCCAATTGGCTGAAGAAATCCCCCCCCCAAGGGAAAAAAATTTTTTTGGGCATCTAGAAAAACCCCCTTTTTTAAAAACGGTTCCTCGTAACTGTTCGACCCAAAAAAAAAAAAAAGCAGTAGACAAAATTTACGGGTCGGGGCCCAAGGGGGGGAAGGGGGCCCTTGGGAAAAAAAGGTGGCGCGAAACCCCCAAGAAATTTCCTTCGTAAAAACCCCACCCAAAAAAACCCCAAAACCGGGTTTTTCCCCCCCCCCTCCCCCCGGGTCGAGGGGGAGTGGGGGCGAATCCCCGGCCTAAAAAAAGGGGAGACGCGTGGCGTAAAAAAAGGGGGTTCTTGAAACCCAAATTCGGAGGGGGTTTTAAAACCAAAAAGGAAAAAAACCCCCAAAAGGAAGCCCCGAAACCCTCCCGGGGGGACGGGGTGTACGCTCTCAAGAACGGGGTTCGTACCCTTTAGGGTTTTTCGGGGGTTTAAATTTGTCTTTTCCCCAAAAAAGAACCAACGGCCCCTTTTTGGGGGGCCCAAAACACTTTTTTTAAAGACTTTTGTCAAAAACCCAAAAATTTTTTTAAATAATAACTATTTTTTTAAAACCAAAAACCTTTTTTCGACCGTTTCCCAAAAAAAGCACTAGGGTGAGGGGGGTTTTTTGGGCCTTTGCCCGACTCAGAACATCTATTTTAAAGGGGGTTAGGGCCAACTGGGTTTTGGCAAAAGGGGCGGTTTTTGTGGTTTTTTTTCTGAGCCCGGTCATTTTTTAAAAACCTCGTAAATTTAAATTTTTTTAAAACCTTTTAAAGAAATGACCGCAGAATACGGGGGAAAAATTTTGGGTTGGGTTTTTGCCCGCCCCCCAGATTCCCCTTTTAAACAAAACCCCAAAAAGGGGTCACCTGGGGAAAGGGTTTGATTTTATGTTCTTTTAACTCACTATCGGAATCCGGGGCCCTTAAAATAATTAAATACCTTTTAAAAAAAAATTTTTATAATTTTAAAAACCGGGGAAAAAAAATTGGGGTAAAAAATGGGGGGTTGTGCTGGGCCCTTTGGTTTTGGGGAGGATTTTTTTTTTTTTTTTTTTGGGGGAATTTTTGGAAGGTAGATGATGATGATGAAATTTTTTTTTTCCGTTCTATTTGATGAGATCCCCCATAATCCCCATATATAAAATTTTCCTGACCCATCCTCTACGGGTTCGGAAAACCCAACAAAAGAAAATCCTCCCCCAAAACCCGAAAAACCCTTTTGCGATGGGGTTTACCCAAAAAACCCCCAAATTCACTCACAGTGTCAAAAAACAAAAATTTTTTGTACAAGATATTAAATTTTTTCCCCAAAAGGGGGCCCGGAGTCAGATGGGGGGGCTCCGTAATCAAAACCCCCAAAAATAAACCCTTTCCCCCGGGGGCCCCAGTTTCCCCCCAAAATTAAAGGGGAGAAACCCCGCTTTTGGGCTCCCCAAAAAACCCCCCACCTGTTTTTTCTGCAGGTCCCTTTCATAAAAGGGAAAAAAAGGGGTTTTTTGGGGGGGGTTAAAATTTTTATACAATGACTGGGTATTCAAAAAACAAATCGGCCCTTTCATAGAAAACCGGGCTTTGGGCATAACTGTAAAGGGCAGATTTTCTATGTCGGGCAACAAAAAAAGGGGGGCCCCCCCCCCCCCCCCTCTACGGGGTTTTTGGGAACCCCCGTTCGGTTTTCCAAAAACATAGAACATCTAAATTGAATCCAGTCGGAACCCCCCCTTTTTTCCCAAAAATTTTATTTTTTATAAAAGCAATTAAGTTGCCCCGCCCAAAAAAAAGTCTCAATCAATCCCGTTAACCAAAAAATCCCACACCCTTCAACCCCACATACCTCACAAATTTACAAATGTTACAAAGGGGGAAAACCCCCCCCCCCAAACGCCCGGGGACCCCTTTTTTCATTTTTGCTGTCATAAACCCCATTCAAACAGTTTCTTGAGCCAAAACAAAACTAGAAATTTTTTTCCCGGGTACAAAAACCCCCGATAGGCCTCCTAATAAAAAAATAAAAAAAAAAAAAAAAACCATCAAACATTTTTTTTTTAAAAACTGGGAATGTTTTTTGGGGCCCCAAAAAAGGGGCCTTTTTTAAGACGCAAATCTAAGTTTTTTACCCCTTTTTTTCCCCGGTTTTTTGGGGGAAAACCCCCCCCGGTTTTTGGGAAAAAAGGGCCGCCTTGTGCAAGGGTCACGCCTGAAAAAAGTTTGTTGATTTTCCCCCCAAATTGCGAATAGCCATTTGCAGATAAAGGGTGGGATGATTCATTTTTTTTTTGGGGTCAGGGGCGGGTTTTTCCGGGGCTAACTGGGGACCTCAGCCGCCAGGAACTCCATGTTTCCCCCGAGAAAAAGGGGGGCCCCCCCCCACCAACCCTGGCGTAGCCCCCCTTTTAAAAAGGGGAAAGCGAGGGCCCCCTTTCCCCCAACGGGAAATTAAACCCCCGGGGCCTCTGCAGAGCGGGACTTTGACCCCCCCCCCCATTTTTAAACCCCCCTTTTACCTCTGCCCGCATGAAAGGGAATTTGGGTACATACAAAAAATAACGCGGGCAAAAAAAAGGCTCCCCAAAATTTTTTCCCTTTTTTTTTTTCCCCCAAGCTTTTACCAAATACGTCCGGGGTTTGGGGGGCCCCCAATAAATTTTTTTTCTCACCAAAAAAGGGTTTGGGTTTGGGGGAAAAAATTTTTTGAAAAAAACCCAAATTAAAAAATTTTTAAAAGCCCCCCCCTAGAAACCACCCCTTTCTAAAATTATATATTTGGGGATATACCAACCCCCCCCAAAAAAACCCATTTTTTTTGGCCGATGACACCAGGTTAAACACCATTTTGCAAAAACTAAACGGGGGCCATCAAGCAATGCAAGAAACTTAGAAAAGGGGGAAAGACGGGCTTACAAAAGGGGGGAAAATTAAAAAAGAAAAACCCTACAAAACCGGGCCCAAACAAAACCCCGGGAAAAAGCAACTCCCCCCACCTCCCCCCTTCCTTTTTTTCCCCCAAAAAAAACCCAAAAAAAAACAAAAAACAAAATACCTGGGCACAACAATAGATTCAAAAAAACCCCCGGAAAAGCCATATTGAAAGCCCCAACAAAAAAGTAAGGGGAAAGAAATACAATTTTTACCCCTTTTTTTAAAATTTGGGGGAAAAAAAAATTTTTCCAAAAACAAAAATAATACAAAAAAAACCCAATAATCAACCTTAATAAAAAATAACGGGGGGGCAGGGAGTTAGGAGCAACAGAAACAACAAAACCCGGCTACAAACCACACAAAAAAAAAATTTACTCAGAACAACAGGGGGAAAAACCCCCCCGGCCAAAAAACCCAAAGACCAAAAAAACCCCTAAACCAAGGGGAAAGACAGCTGGGGGAAAAAATCTACAAACCCCCCGCAAAAAAACCCCCAATACGAACAACAGATTTAAAACACAAAGGGAAATATTCGGGAAATTTTTTGGAAAACGCTACAAACCCCACAGAGGACGGGTTTTCAAAAACCCCCCCCGAGACGGGCCCTTAGTAAAGCAAAACTAGATAAATTTAAAGATATAAAAAAAAAAAAAAAAAAAAAAAAAAAAAAAACCATTTTTTTTTTAACCCCGGGGAAAAAAAAAAAAATTTAAAAAAAAAAAAAAAAAAAAAAAAAAAAAAAACAAAAACCAAAAAAAAAAAAAAAAATAAAAAATAAAAATAATATTAATAAACAATATAACAAAAACTAACGGGGGGATTAAACCCCTAGATTTTTTAAACAACAATTTTTACAAACAAAATTTAATTAAAAAAAAACAATAATATAAAAAAACAAAAGCCATCATTTAGCCCGAATAAACCATAACCCCAAAATTCCCCCCATCCCATTATTTTCCTTAGCCCCCCCCCGGGCCCCGCCGGGGGGGATAACCCCTAGGTTGTCTACTGCCAGAAAAAAACCCGCTGGCCCCGGGGGGGGCCCCCCCAAAAAATGGGGAATGGAAAAAAAACCCCCTCACCCCCAAAACCCCCAAAAAAAAAATCCTCCCCCCAAAAAAAAAAAACCTTTTTAAAAACCCTTTGGGGCCACCGCCAAAAACCCCCCCTGGGAAAAAAAAACTGGGAAAAAACTTCCCCCCCAAAAAAATAACGGGGGCCCGCCACGGGGGGCCCCAGATGGGGAAGGGAAAAATTTTAACCCCCCCCAAACAAAAAACCCCTTTTCCCCTACAAAAAAGGGGTTAAAACCCCCAATTCAAACCCCCCCCCGGGAAATCGACTCAAAAAAAAACCCCCACAAAAAAAAACCCCCATCAAAACCTTAAACAAAATTTCCCCCCCCCCCCCAAAAAAAAAAACCCCCCCCCAATTCCCCCCCCCCCCGCGCAATCACTCACCCCCATACCCTTAAACACACCCCCCCCCCCCCCAAAAAAAAAAAACCCCCCCAAATTTCCCCGGGGGCCCCCCCAACCCCAAAAATCACTAAAAATTCACCACTTTCCCTTTAAACACCCCTTTCCCCACATCCCAAAAAAAAAAAAACCCCCCAAAAAATTCCCCCACGACCCAGACAATCACCAAAACCCCCCCACCCAAAACCTTTAAAAGCAAACCTCCCCCCTTTTCCCAAAAAAAAAAAAAAAAAATCCCCCCCAAATTTCCCAAAAAGACCCCGGGGGCGAAATTTTTTTTCAAAACTCAAAATCCCCCCTTTTAAAAAAAAATTTTTCCCCACATCCCAAGAAAAGAAAATCCCCCCCAAAATTTTTCCCCCCCCCCCCAAAACCAATCACAAATTGAAACCAAAAAAAGGAAAAATTTGTATAAAACACTTTAAAAATTTCCCCTTAAACCCCCCCTTTTTCCCCTTTTTCTTTGGGGGTTTTTAAAATTTCTTCCCCCCGGGGGGTTTAAAGAGTCACGACAGTGACTTTTTAACCAAACCCCCAACCCCAAATGGGGCCCCTTTTTCCTAGACCCCTTTTGGCGGGGCATAATTTTAAAAAAAATTTTCCTATTGGGGAAACCCCCCCGGGAAGGGTTTTTTAAAGACCCCCCAAAATTTGGGATCGAAGGGAAGAGACCTCATTTAAATAGCGCGCAAAACCGGGGGCGTTTAAAATTTTTTTAAAACACCCCCCCCAAAAACAAGGGGGAAAAGCCCCAAAAAAGGGCCGGGAAAGGGCCTAAAAAAGAACATCCCCAAAAAGGGCGAAAAAAAAAAGAAACGCAAGAGGAAAAAAAACTAGGGCCTCAACATTTTAAAAATTTTCTGAAGCAAGTCCATCCAACACTGGGTTTTTCCAGAAAAGCGATCCCATAAAGAAATTTTTCGCAACGACATTTTCGACGCACGAAACCCGGGGGCCACCCCCCTTTTGGCTTTATAACAAAGGGTCTAAAATCACCCCCCGGGAGTTTCCAAAAACCGCTGCCGCCTACTTCTGCCAGGGAGCGGGCCCCAAAGCACCCCGTAAATGGGGGAACCAAGGCTGCCCACTAACCCCCACCATTAAAAGAAAAACTTTTTTGTTTTTTAAGCAAACGGCCCTTATTAGGGCCCCCAAAAACAAAAAAAAAAAAGGGAGCAATTGTTTTTGCTACAAAGAAAAAAATTTCTTTAAAAATTAATTTTAAAAAACAAAAACCCCCAAATAGCTTTCCCAAAAAATTAAAAATTAAGTTATAGTTTTTTTTTGGGCAATACACAAAAAAAACCCCTTTTTTGGGTACCAATAAATTATTTAAAAAACAAAATTCATTTTAAAAAATTTCAAAAAAAAATTTTAAAAAAAAGGGGCCCCAAAGGGTGAAACAAAATAACCGGGGGTCAAAAATTTTTAATTTTTAAAAAATTTTATAAATTTTGCTTCAATGCAAATATATAAAATTTTTAAAAAAGGGGCCCCTTTGGGTTTTTTAAAGGGGGAAAAAAACCTTTCCCCATGGAAACGAACCCCCCCCCATTTCAAACCAAACCCCAAGAAAAGAAAAAATCCAAACCGTTTTTTTTTCCCCCGGGAAAACGCCCCCTCAAAATTTTCCCCCTTCCCCCCTTTTTAATTTTAACACCTTCCTTTCCCAATAAAAGAATACCCTTTTCCTCTCCCCGAGACCCACGCAATCACTCGAAAACCTTTTTTTAAAACACTCAATCAAAATTCAAACCAAAAAATTTTTACTTAAAACCCCCAAACTCATTTTTCACTTCACGGGGAAAAAAATTTTAGTCATAAAGGGGGCCCCAAAGAGTCCCCCCCCGTGAGGGGGTTAAAAAAATAAACAGCCTTTCAAATCCCTAGTTTGGGGGGATTCGAAAATTTTTGGATATTTTTTAGTGGGGCGACGGCAGTTTTTTTTCCAAAAAAATATAAAAAACACGAGATGAATTTTTAAAAAATTTTATTTTTCTAGCCCCCCCCCCCAAAAAAAAAAAAAGGGTAAAGAATCCTGAAAAAAAAATTTTTTTTAAAAAAATCTCCATAAAGTTTTTTAATAAAAAAAAAAATTTTTTATCCTTCCCCCTATTTTCATCCCCATTCCCTAAAATTTTTTTTTGCTCTGGGCCCCCAAAAGGGAAAAATTTGTGTATACCCCAAAAAAAAAAAATTTTGTTAAAATAAAATTTAATTTTTCGGCTTCCCCCATTTTCTTTCCCCCCCCCCTTTTTCCCCCCCAAAATTTTTTTTTTTTTTAATATAAAAAATTTTTTTTTTTGCGTTCTTTCGCCCTTTTTCATCTTTTTCTTTTTCCCCCCCCCCAAAAACAACAATTTTTTTTTTTTAAAACGACAAAAAAATATACTATAAATTTTTTTTATTTAAGAAAAAAATTAAAATTTTTTCAAAAAAAATATAGCCTATTTACCCGCTGAAAATGTGTTTTTTTTGGTGAAAAAATTTTTTTAAAAAGGGGGGCCCAAATTTTTTTTTGATTTTTTCCATTAAAAAAAAAAAAAATCAAATTTTTCCCCCTTTTTTAAAATAATACCCCGTATTTTTAGATTTTTAAAATTTTTTTGTTCCCCTGATTTGTAGTGTAAAAATTTTTTTTAAGGGGGTTTTATTTTTTTGTGTTGACTTAAAACTCGACACGAAACGGGTGCCCCCCTTAGCACAAAAAATTTGGGGGGAAAAAGAAAGGGGGGGGTTTTGGTGGGGTTAAAAAAACCCAACGGGGGTCCTAAAAAAAGCTTGACGCGATAACCCGGGGGGGCCTTTTTTCCCAACGCCCCCAAAATTGGGTTTTAAAAAAATTTAAAAGGGGTTTTTTTTCCCCCGCTTCTTACCCCCCGCCTTTTTTAAAAACCCCCCTTTTTTAAAAAATTTTAATAAGGTGGGATAAAAAAGGGAATTCGGGGTTTTTTTAAATTTTTTTTGGGGTTTTTAAAGGGGGAAAAAAAACAATCATGGTTTTAAAGGGGCAGATTGCTCTGGAGGGGGGGGGCCAAAAAAAAATATATATAATAAATTTACACCGCGTTTTAAACTACCCTTTCGGGTTTTATACGCTTTAAGTACAAAATTACGCTAAAAAAGGGGGAAATTTTTGGGAAAAGGGTTTTAAAAAAGGAAGTAAACCCTTTTTTTGCGTGGGGGGAAGGGGAAAAAACCCATTTGGGAAAAGCCCCCCACCGCCGAATTCAGCCTCGATCTCCCCGCCCTCAGCATTCAAAGCGCAACACGACAAGCGCTTTTACCCAAACTAAGCCCCCGAGGGGGGAAATAAAAAAATAATATATAAATCCAAAAAATAAAAAATTTAACAAATTAAAAAATGTTTATACTTTTATCACGTCACTAAAAACAAACCCAAAATCAAAAGCACCTGGTTAAATTCCCCATGCTTAAAAAATTTTTTTTTCCAATGAACTGAAGGGGGGGGGGGGGGGGGAAAAACCCAAAATTTTTTATTTTGCAATAGAATAAAGATAACGCCTTAAGAAAAAAAAATCTTTTTAACCCTAAAAAAGGGAAAAAGAAAACGACTTCAAAATTTTTGGGGTTTTTTCTTAATATAATTTTTTCTAAATGTTTGCGATTTTTTTAAACCAAAATGGGGGGAAGGCTATTAGAGGGGGGTTGGGACAATAGGCACTTCCTTTTTAAAATTTGCCCACCCCCCCCAAAAATTCCACTATAGCAAAATTTGAAAATCTTTTTCGACCGGCCATCATTTTTTCCCCCCCCCGGGTGCATGTTTAAAAAACACTTTTTCCCAAAAGGGGGTATCGTAATCAAACCTTATGTCAATTCTAAGTGGGGAAAACCCCCTTTTTTCAAATTCTTTTAGATATTTAGAATGCAAAAAAAAAGTAGTGAGGGGGAATGTTTAGTTGGGGGGGGGACCAAAAAATTTTAAAACAACCAAAAAACCTTTTTCCCCCTCAAAAAACCCCACCTCACATACACTCTCCCCCCCCCACACACAAAATTTTCTCTCTACCCTTTTCCACAAAAAAATAAAAAAACTAAAACCCCCCCTGTTTTCTCCTCTCTCTCCCCTCTCTCTCTCCACACAAAAACCAAATATCTTAAACATTTCTCTCTCTAAACCCATAAAAAAAAATTTTAACCCCCAATTTCACAACACACTACAAAAAACTCCCTACAAAAAACTACCCAAAAAATTTAAAAAACTACAAAAAAACAAAACTACAAAACAAATACAAAAAAAAATATTTAAACTAAAAAACTACACTAAAAAAAACTACTACAAAAAAAATTTTAAAAACAACTAAAAATACAAAAATTTTACTACTATACTAGTTTTCCCCCCCTAAACTTTTTAATACAAAAACAACAACTAAAAAAAAACACTACAAAAACCTAATTTCAAGAAAAAGGGAAAACTGAAAGCCTTAGGGAAAAAATTTTTTAATCTTCGCCTCTCTCCCCCCTCTGCCCCCGGGGTTTGACAAATTTTTATTTTTCTGTTTTTGGGAATTGGGGGGGGGGGGGTTTTTTTTTTAAAATCCCTTTTTAAAAAAAACAAGGGGCAGGGGGTTTTGGGGGGGGTTAAAAATTTGGGGACAGGCAAAAGCTTTTTAAAAATGGGTGTACACCTTTTTCTAGAAACAAAACTTTTTCCCCAAAATCAAATTTTTTTCAAGTTTAAAATTTTTTTTAAACTTTCTCTATTCCCCCCAAAAAATTATCTTAAAAAAAGTTATGTAAAAAAGTTTTTTTTCCCCCTCAAAATTTAAATTTTCAAAAAAATTTTTTTTAAACAAAAAATTTTAAAAATAAATGCAAAAAATTTTTACTTTTTTTACTTTTTTTTAAAGGGGGTTTAAGGGCCCCCCATCCTAGCCCGCATCATTTCATCACTTCAAGCAAGGAGCTCCCTTAAAATTTTTTTAAAAAAACACGGTCATCCCATTTTTCTATAACCCCCAATTTTTTTTTCAAACCCCTTCCCCTTTGAGGGGTTTTTTTTCTTTTATTGGCCCCCAATTTTTTTCCCTTAAATTTTTGAATTTTTTTTAAAATAAAAAATTACAAATTTTAAAGAAAACCCCCTTTATTTTCTGCAGCCCCCAAAATTTTTTTGCTTTTTTTACCAAAAAAATTCCCCCTTTTTAAAAACAAAATAGTTGTAGCCCTTTTAAAAAACCATTGCCATTTTTTTTTACTTTTTTTTAAAAATTTTTTCCCCTTTTAAAAAGGGAAAATTTTTTTTTAAACAAGCCGGAGATTCCATAATGTTTTTTTAAAAATTTTTAATTTTTTAAAAAATACACAATTTTTAAAATAAATTTATTAAAAAAAAACTTACAACTATAGTTCCAAAACCCCTTTTTTTAAAAAAAACAAAGCACCCCAACCAAAAAAAATACAATCCCCCCCCAAAATTTTTTAACAAAAATAAAAAAACACTTTTTTTCCCTACACGGGGGGTACTTTAAAAATGTTTTTATTTAGTCAATGTTTTTGAGCTACTTTTAGGAACACAACCGGCTACGTAACTTTAACGCTGGTGGAGGAAAAAGCCCCAAAGTACTGACAAAAAACGTCACCCCCGCTTTTCCCAAAAATTTGATATACATTCAAAGGGAAGGACTGATCACGGAAAAAAAAATAATGAAACGCTGTTGCTCAATAGAAAGGCATGCATTCCCTCAGAAATGAAATTAGGTGAAACTACTATAACTACTAAAAACTACTATTTAAAACATTATTTAACAACTACTACAAAAACAACTACAACAAATTACTACAACATTTACTAGAACAAACTAAAACTACTAAACTTTTAACTACTAAAACCCAAACTACTAGAAACACTACTACTACACAAACTACAACTACAACAATCCCAAACATTTACTAAACTACTACTAGAACAACTACAACTAACTACAACTTTTAAAAACTCTAACTATTTTAAAATTTCTACTATTTACTACTACTAGAACAACTACTACACTACAACTACAAAACCAACAACTACTACCTAACTACTTCTATTATTTTTAACAAATACTAGAACTATTACTAACTACTACTACTACTAAACTACTATTTAGAACAACTACCTACTACAACAATACTACAACAAATACTACAAAAACAACAAATTTACTACTACTACTACTAAAATACTACTGGAACAAATACAACAACAAACTACAAACAAACAAACAACTTCAAAACTAGAACAACTAAAACTACTACTAACACTACAACAACTACTAATACTACTACTATACTAAAAACCCTTCCCTAACGGGAACTAATACAACAACTACTACTAGAACTACTACAACAACTACAACAATAACTACTTCTTTTACTACTACTACTACAACTAATACTACTAAAATTTACTACAAACCCTACTACCCTATAACTACTACTAGAACTACAACTACTAAAAAACAACTAATCATTTCAAATAACTACTATTTACAACTACTACTAGAAAAACTAAACTACTACTACTACTACAAACAACTACAATACTAACAACAAATAAAAACTACTACTAAATAACAAATTTTTACTACTACAACAAAATACTACAACAACAAAACAAAAAACAACACTAATTTCAACTACTACTAGAACTACTACATAACTACTACCCCAACTACTACAAAGAACAACTAATACTACCTACTACTACAAACAACTACTAATACTACAACTACTAAAAACTACTACAGAACTACTACTACTACTACTACTACAACTACTACTAGAACAACTACAAACAAACAACAACTCCCTCCAACAACTACTATAACTACTACACAACTACTACTAAACAACTAATACTATTTCAAAATTACTACAACAACTACAAAATACTACAACTTTAAAAAAACTACACTAGAACTACTACAACAAAAACTATTTGGGTACAACTACTAAAACTACTACGGGCAAATTACAAAAACTACTACAGAACTACTAAACAATAAACTTCAAACCCCTTTTAAATTATTCTATATTACTACAAAACCTACTACAAAACAAAAGAAACCTATTTACAAAACAAACTACTAAACTAAAAACAATTTAACTACAAAATAAACTACTACTAAAAAAACTACTACAATTTTTTTACAAAAAAACTACTACTAAAAACCCTACAAACCTACTAAAAAAAACAACTAATCCCAACAAAAATTTTAATAACACTAAAACCCCAACTAAAAACAAACAAACAAACAACAATAACTACTACAACTACAAACTTAAAAAAAACAAAAATTAAAAGAACACTAAACTAAAACAACTACATAACTACTCTTTTAAATTACAACTACAACTATACTACTACTACTACTACTAGGGAAAAAAAAAGAGAACTTTGGATAAAGGGAAAAAAACCTACTTTACTTATTTTTTTAAATATATAAAAAATTTTAATATTATATATATATATAAATAATATTTTATATATAAAATTTCTCCAAAAAGTTTTTTTTAAAAAAAATCTTTTATTTTATCTACTAAAAATTTGCCCGGGAACTTAATCTCGGCCCCATCGGGAAATTTAAAGGTAGGCACTTATATTTAAAGTTTTATCCCATTTTGAAAAGGAAAAAAATTTACAAGGGTTTATAAATTTTAAAAAAAAAAAATAATTTAAATTTTTTTTTTGGTTAAATTTTTTTTAATTCGAATTTTAAACTCATATCAAATCCTGCCTATGGAGCTCCTTTTAATTTTACGTGGTTTTGGAATTTCCCCGTTAAACTGTAGGGCCTTTTATTTCATCTCACAATCCCCCTAAAACCCTTACACCCAAAAGCGAAAATGCTATAACCCGAAAAGGGTAGTAAACGCGGTGCCCAATAAAAAATAATAATAATAAAAAATAATAAAAATAACAAAAACTTGCAACACAGTGTCCCCCCCTTTTTTCTCTGGGTTGGGAAAATTTAAAAATTCCAACTTTTATATTTTTTTAAACCGACGCCAAAAAAAAACCAAAACAAAAACTTATCGTCCCCTTTTAATTTCTTCAAAAAAAAAAAAAAAACAACAAAAAAAAAAACTTTCCAAAAACACACCAAAAAGGTGATAAAAAATTTTAAAAGCTAGGAATATTTCTAGAATAGTGAGGGATGGATATACTTAAAACTTACACCCCCTCTTACTACCCGTTCGGGGTTTAACCTTTAAGTCTAAAATTTCTTTAATGGGTTAGGAATCGGGGAAAGGGTTTAATTAGAAAGGGAAGAACCCGAATTTTTCGTGGGGGGAGAGTGGAAAAACCCTTTAGGAAAAACCCCCCCCAGTTCACCCCATCGAGATTCGAACCTCGGGCGTATGGGTGAGAGCTTTAGTAATAAAAAAATTTGGGAAAGAGAAATAAAAAATTTAATGAACTAAGACCCAAAAATAATGTATATTTTTAAAATTCCCAATCATCTTTTTGAGTTTTTTAAACCCTGTTTAAAAAAAACAAAATTTTTTATTTGGGGAAATGAAAAAAAAAATAAATACAAAAGGGCGGCAAAAACATAAATTAATCAACAAAAAAAAGAGAAAAAAATAGATATTTTTTAAACCCAATTTTAATTAAAGGGAGGGGTTTTTTTTGTCACAACTAATTTTCCCTTCCAATAAACATTAATTTCCGAACAAAAAATTTGAGCGTGGGTTTTTTTTAAATGTTTTCACACCTCTCTAAAACCAAAATGTGGGTATAACCCCCCTATTTATTTATATAAAATAGTTTGGGGGGGATGGGGTTTTGATTAAGTTTAAATTCCTGCTTTTACACACACCAAAATTTCCCCGGAAAAAAAATATAAGTTTTTAATTTAAAATATTTTCCCAAAATCGCAAAACCCCCGATCCGCAAGGGAAATTGAAAATGGGAACGCTGTCCCAAAAACCCCTTAACGTTCCCCCCAATGCTATTAAGGTTAACCCAAAGGGGACCACCCATCCCATATTTTTAAAATTTTTAACCCTTTTGAGTCCAACCACCTTTTTTTTTCATACCCGGGAAAAAAAAAAATAAACCGCGTAAAAGTTTTTCCCTAAAAGTTTCCCCAAAATTTTTAAATTGGCAAAGATGTTAAAAATTGAAACTTAGGGATTTTACAATATTACTCTTTCAGAGTTATTAAAAAAAGCAATTTTTAAGGGTTATTTTCGGGTTTTGGACTGCCCCGAGTTTTTGGAATTTTTGCCTTGGGGGTTGGAAAAAACCCATTTTTTAAAACTTATTACTATCTTGACAAGTAGTGTCCCCCAAATTTTGTTTTAAGGGAAAAAGGACAAAACCAGGGACCAAAACGCCGATGATGATGATTATTTAAATTTTTATTATTTTTAATTTTTATTTAAATTTTTTAATTAAAGAATGCACATCCCCGCATGCAAAACCCCACGCTGGGAAAATTTCTTCCCCACTCCCCTCGAACTCTGAATAGGATTAAAATTTTGTTAAAAACGTGGAGGGTTTCCTCTCGATAAGTATGGAATTCCGTTAAAGCAGGGTTGAAAGTTCAAGAATAAAAAAACCTAAAAACTCCCTTTTATTCACGATCGCTGATTTTTAAAATTTTTCACCAAAAAAGGGGAAGCAAAAATTCCCCGCACTAACACACCCCACAAAAAAACTTTACTTAATGTAGTCAACAAACACTTCACAAACCCCATAAATTCCCCCAAGCTACTCCAAAAAAAAATTTTTTTACAAAAAGAAATTTAAAAAAAGGCGTTCAAAGAATGCCTTGACTCAGAACAAAAGCTCGAGGATAAAATTAAACAACGTTTCAAACACAGCTAAACACTTGCCACAAAAGAGCAAAAAAAAAAAAAAAATAAAATCCAAGCTTCCACCGTAACAAAATTGACTTGAGAAAATAAATTAAGTTCTAAAAAAAAAACAAAATTTTTTTTTAATTTCATAAGCTATTTTTCTCTCTTTGGTTTGGAAGAAGGTAGAGAAAATTCAAACATATTTACATGTTGTGTGTGTGTGTGTGTGTTTGTGTGTGTTTTTTGGTGTGGTGTGTGTGTTTTGTGTGGTGTGAGTGAGTGAGTGAGTGAGTGAGTTAGTGAAAAAATATTTAAAGTTACTTTTAATGTTCTTGGTGAAAACATATATCTTAAATAAAATCATCCCTGCTTTTCTATCTGCAAAGGGCAAAACTTTTATTTAAATTTGGCTATTTTCTTATATATGTTTTTTTTAAAAATAATTATATTGAAAGTTCGATAGATAAAAATGAATAAATATCTTAAACCCTTTTTAAAAATTTTTTTTGGGGACAAACTTTGTGTAGTTCCATACGTTTTAAACCCCATAATCTGAGTTAAAAAGGGTTTGTAAGAATAAAGGTATCTACTAAACCCCGATTTTAGTAGGAATCACAATCTGTAAGGGGTTCATTTCGTACCCCAAAAACCATCATACATTAGAAATTTTTAAAAACGGCATTTTGAGTGGGAAATAAAATTTTCCCCTTTCCCAAAATAATCTCAAGTGTGGGTAAGATTCCCGGTACGAGATAAAGCATTCCCAAAAAAGCTTCCTTCAAAAATCATCTTTAAAATTACCTACAAATTTAAATTTTTTTAAAAAAAAAAAACTCACCCGTTTCAAACTTTTTTTATGCCCCAAAGCTTTTACTGACACATTTATTTCATTTAACTAATCCCACACTTTACTGTACCCAAAAATATTCAACAAATTTAAAGAACGAGTCAAAAAGCCCATTTTTCTTGGAAAGGGTGTAGGCGAGGGAAAAAGTTACCCGAAAGTTTCCTTCTCTCTTACACAAAAGGTAAGCAGCCATAGCTTAAAAAATTTTAGCCACAGGGGGGTCACCATTTTTTTATAGATATCAATCGCATAATTTTTTTAAAATGAAATGTCACAAAAAAACATTTGGATTTTAAAAAAAAGGTTATCCCAAATGTAAAAAAACCACCCAACATAAATTTTTTTTAATCTATTTAATTTTTTTTGGCAACCCCAAAATAGGGGCCCACTAGGGTGTTTATGACCACTTTGGTTTTTTTTATAAACCAACTAAACAATCAAATCAGTTTTTTATAACCCTTTGGGAAAGGTTTATAGATGCTTTTTCCCCAAATACACATAAAATATTTTTTTTCAGGTAAAACAATACCCAACACACGCTTTTTCCCAAACGGTCACCCTCCCTGTACTACCCCCGCCCAAGTTTTTTTAACTTTGGGGGACGGGGGCGAGAAACCCGTTTGGGGTTCAACATGGTATGGGCCTTTTGGGGAATAGAAATGACTCCCTAAGCCCATATACGAATGTTTGGTGGGTGAAATTTTAAAAAATTTTTTATGTTTTTTTTATATTTGTTTTGGGTACCACGTCGCATATACAGTTGGGCTCAAAAGAAAATTTTTTTAAAGCTGCACACAAAATTCCCTAAATTTTTTTTTATAACACAAACCAACCCCCGCGGCGAACCAAAAAAAAACACCCATATCACGGCAAATACCCCCGGGGTTTTAAAGGGCCCCCAAATAAACGTTATAAAAACCCAAAAAATGTAAATGGGCAACATATAAGTCTTGAATTTTTTTTATTATTATATATATAAAAGAGAGAGAAACCTTTTTGAAACAATCATTTGAATATAATTAACACATGCTATTGGGCAGAGATTAAAATTTTAAAACAACCAAAATTTAAAACATTTTGAAAAATATTTTCAAAAAAAATATTTCCAAAAGACACGGTTTCCCAAAACGGTCACCCATTTCCCAAATACTGACCACAGCCCCAAGCTGCTTAACCGGGATCGGGGGGCGAGAAAACCCGGGGTTTTTTACATGGTATGGCCGTTTTACCCAAAAAGTTGGGGGGAATTTTTAGCATATAAAGCAAAATAAAAAATAAAAGCCCTTTTTCTTAAAAAAAAAAAAAAAAAAAAAAAAAAAAAAAAAACAAAATATTGGGGTTTTTTTCAGTTTCAGGTTATTAATAAAAATTTTTCGTGGGCAAAACTTTTTTGAAAATGAGTTGAGTTGGGATATACCCGAAACTATTCTCTACCCACGGCGCTGCCCTCGTTTTTGGGCTGGCTTTTTATTCTGGTGTTTTTGAAACCCCAGAAACCCTGTACAAGTTTGGTTTTTAAGCGAGTATTTACCCTCCCCCCTTTTCCGCAAACGCGGGGGACATTTTTTATAAAAAACCAACTTGAACTGTCCGGGAAACAAAGTAGATATCTCAGAAAAGTTACGTATATTATATCGAAAAGTTTAAAAAACTCTCCCCCAAGGGGGTGATTTAAGAAATTTGGGCCTAAACTATTTTAAAGTGGAAAAAAACTTTTTTTTTTTTTTTTTTTTAAATTTTCATAAAAACCCAATTTTTGGGGTTTCTTTTGATTTTATAAAAAGGGGTTTTCAAGGCAACTAAGAACTTCCCATAGCTCCGATTAGATGATTTAACTTCATTAAGGGTCGGTCCGTTAAAAACCCGGGCGGCCCCGTTGAGCTGGGGTTTTCATTTTTCTAGAGTTGCAACCCCAAATTTCAAACCCTCAGAAAATATGTTTTTGGCCTTAAAACCCAAAGATTTGTTTGAACAACCCCTTCTCTCACTAAGGTAGCACGCCCCCCTTAGTCCCAAAAACCCTTCCCACTTTTAGAAACTTTTGGGTTTTCAAGGGGGGGGCCTTTTTGTTAAAACTATATTTTGGGTTCTAAAACTTACCTAGAGGCACCCGGGATGTTATATATTAAAAAATAGCGTGGGGAATTTCCTTTTTAAATTTTTTCCCCAAATTTTTAACCACATAAACACATTGAAAAAATGGGAACGCGCTCCCACCTCTTTCGGGCTATCTATATCCAAACCCAAAAGACGGGACGGCCCTCTGGTGGCAGCGGGATGAAAATAGAGGCTGGAAACGTCGGCCCACATACCCCCCTTCAAAAGCTCAAAGAAAAATAATATAAATAAGTCTTTTTGGGGGGAAAAAAAATTCAAACAAACGCGGAGGGGGCCCCAACCTTTCATACTTCTCACCACAAAAGTCATATCTTCCAAAACACGAAAAACCAAAACCTACGTCACATTTTTTCGTAAAAAGAGAGAGCCGAACCGGGGCCCCCCCTCATTTATTACGTGGGCGTGTCAAAAAAAACGTTTACTTTTTTGCGAAGGATTTGTATTCCGGGGAAAACTACAACCGGGGGGGGTTTTGTGTTCGGGGCAACGCTAAAATTTGGAAAGCCTTTTCCCGCCTTTCCCATTGGGCGTGAAGCTACCTACTTCGTCAGCGGGTCCCAGAAGGAAAAAAACAAGGTCCTAAAGTCCCCAAGGGTCCCCGGACAAAGCCTTACCTGGAGAGGGGCCCCTTTAACTCTCACGTTTAGCATGAAAGGGTACGCAACCCCGACCCTTTGGAAATTATTTGTGCACGGGCCACGGGGGATGGTGACCCGATCACTTTCAAAGGGGGCAGCGTGAAAATAATTTTTGGGGAAACCCCGGGTAGAATTTTATGCGCCCCCGGGGGAAGTACCTGTTCGTAAAATTTTGGCTAAAAGGGGTGATCCCCCCTTGAAACTTCGAGCTTCGGCCCTTTTCTCGGGGCCCCGGGCCGTTTTTGTGGTTTTTCCGAGCCGGCGTGACAGTTTTAAGCATTAAATTGGAAAAATTTTTTTTTAATATTCGAATTACCATTCTTTTCCCTTTCTCCTCGAAAACCCATCATCTACCGATAATGGCGATACACAGCGGCGACGGCACCCTCCCCGGGTACGGGGGGGCCTCTCCAAAAAAAGCAAGGCTTTCGGCTAGCAAGAAGCCCAGAAAAGCCCCCCCCAACCGCGCACCCCCGAGGGTGGTAACAGGCCCAAAAAGGCAGCCTCAAGGAAAGGGGGCGGCTCTTCCCTTTAGGCCAACAAGAATTGTCGCGGCCCAAATAAAAAGGGGAGAAAGCGGAAAAAACTGGCCCCCTTCATAAAAAAATACCTAAAGTCTGCCGGAACCTTTCCCGGGGAGTTGGTGCAAAAACCCAAAAGGGAAAGGCGCGTTGGCCCTTCAAGCTTCCCGGGGGCCCCCCCAAAGGAGGGGGGTTTAAACCCCCGTCCCAAGAAAAGGGACCGAAAAGGGGAAAAAGTCTACAACGGCCAAGAAAGGGTCCCGGGGGGGGTCGTTTCCCGAAGAAGGGGGAAGAAGGTACCTGCAGCGGCGGAGAAGAAAAAAAAAAGTGACTCCGAAGCCCAAGAAGTCCCTTCCAAGGGGGAAAAAAGGTGTCCCCCCCCGCCTACTAAAAAAAACCCCCTGCAAACCCCAAACCCAAGAAGGTCGCCCCAAGGCGAAAACCCCAAAAAAGCCCCGGGACCGAAGAAGAAGTGAAGCTTTTTTTAACCCCACCTGGGGTTAAACAACGGCCCTTAATCAGGGCCAAACAAATGTGTAAAAGACAAAAAAGCAAATATTTTGGACAAAGTTTACTAAACAGGATTTTTAAAAAAATCGTTTTTTAGGTCTGCCCTTTCCCCCAAGTTCGTTCAGCAAACTTGCAAAAGAAAGGCAAGGTTTTTTTTATACTTTTTCTTGGGGGGTTATCAAAAAGGTGGTTTTTACTAAATATAAAATAAAAAATAAATCATACAGTTAAACCCAGAGCCCCGCTTTTCTCTTTTACAAGTGTGGGGGGTGTCCCCCCAGTTTTAAGTGTTTGGGACAAAAAGGTTTTTTTTAATTTAGGCAACTCGATCATTCGGTTTAAGGGAAATAGTTGTAGCTTTGTCCTTCGTCAAAGGGATGTTCCAAATATTTTAACCAAAAGGGAGGGGTTTTTTTCCTAAACGAAAACATCCCCTTTTAATTTTTAATTTTTCCCAAAAAGCCGTTGCCCAATTTTTCTCTCAAAACGAAAGGGGGTTTTTTAGCCCTTTTAAAAGGGGTGTTGTGCTGAGTTTTGGGGCCCAATGACGAGGGACTTAACCGCCTCCGCGGATACGGCGGGGGTAGCTGGATGCCTTGGGCATGATAGGGAAACGCTTTGGGGTGGATAGCGCAAAGGTTGGTGTCTTCGAACAGTCCCCGGGAAGGGGGGGGGAAGGGGCCTCGGGTGGGTTCCTGAAAGCCATCAGGGAGCTTTAAAACGCAGGTCCGTCCCTTGGGAAATCCCAGCAATCTCTCGCCCCCCAACCTTTTGGGAAAGGTAGCCCTTTCGATCAGAAGCTCCGTTGCCTTTTTGGTACGGCGGATTTTCCCCGGAGAGGCCCCGGGGCCGGGGCCCATAACCCGTGGGGTTTTTTGCCCACCCCGGCTGGCGCAATTTTTCGAGCGGCCTTAATTCCCCCAACCCGGGTTGGGGGCGGGGCCTTCCCCCCCCGGTAGAATTTTCGAGGGTGTCTGTTTCGTACTGCCATGTTTGAAGCGAAACGGAAAAAGGGGCGTTTCCCGTGAAAATACTAAATTTTTTTTAACTAGAGAAAAAGTCTCAGGGGGGCCCAGCTTGGCGCGACTATTGGGTGAAGTATCACCGACCAATGGCACGACATTTGGCATCTAGGGAAAACCACCACTTTCAACGTTCTCTCGTATACTGTTCGAGCCAGCAACGAAAACAGTAACCCCAAATGACGGTCGCGGGAAGGGAGGGAAGGGTCCCCTTTGGGAAAAAGGGGGCCGAAAACCCCTTGAAAGGTTTCCCTTTGTGACAAAATCCAGGGTTTTCACCAAAACCGGGCCCTTCGCCGTCTCGCCCCGTCGAGGGGGAGTCCCAACGAATCCCGGCCCATCTATGAGGGGACGCGTGGCTACTCAAGGTGTTTTTTTGAAAAACGTATTCGAGACCCCGGTTTCCTATACGGGCCCCCCAAAAGGAAGACCGAACTGCCCTGGACGTGGTGAAAGCTTCAAAGAAAAGGGTCGTACCCCTTTTCGGTTCGGCGGTTTTAAATTTTGTCGCTTTCCAAAAGAAAACCCAAAGGCCCCCCTTTTTGGGCCCAAAAACACGTTTTATTTTAAAAGCCCCTTGTCTAGAACAAAAAATTTTTTAATAATAACAACTCTTAACCTGACTCACGTTCGAAACCCTGTTGGGCCCCAAACAATACGGTGATGAAGCCGTTCGGGGTTGCCCGACTCAGAACATCTTTCTTTGACAGTTTTTCGCCAAGCAGGTTGTCCTGGAAAGGGGGTGATTTGTTGTGGTTTGAGACTGATTCCCTTGGGCCCCTTTACTCTTTTAAACCCCTGGGAAGAAAATTTATTAAACCGATGAAAAAACCCCGCAGAAAATACAAGGGGTTGGTTGTGTTGCCCGACCCAATATCCAAACCCTTGGGCGAAAAAAGCCAAGCTAGGGCACCTGTTTAAAAGGGGCTGATCTTAAAATTTTAGTACGTCACTATCGTGACCTTTCCCGGCGTCTTTAATGGGAAATTTAAAAACCTTTTTCAAACAATTTGTATAATTATTTACACCGTGAGTGAAAAAAGGGTGATAAAAAATGATTGTGCGGGCTCGGATTTGGGGAGGGTTTTTTTTTTTTTTTATTATTGGGATGTGGGAAGGGATGAGAAGAGGAAAGAAAATGTTGATGTTCCGTGTCTACGGTATGAATCGCCATAAGTGCCATATATAAAAAATTCCTCCCAACCCTTCTACGTGGGTTTGACATTTCCCCAAAAAAAAGAAAAACCTCCCCCCAAAACCCGAACCCATCGCGAAACGTTTTACAATCCCAACTTTACTCACAGTGTCAAAAAATCATACAATTGTTTGTACAAAATATTAATTTATTCAAGAGGCCAGGGGTCACGATAGTGATCCGAAATCAACACAAAATAAACCCTTTCACAGGCGGCCTAGCTTGCCTTTAGAGTCAAGGGAGAAATTTTCCTGCGTTCCCGGGGAACAAAAACCACACACCTGTAGTATTTTTGCAGGGTCAATTTTATCGTTAAAAAAAGTTTATTCGCGAGGTTTTAAAAGTCATGACAATTTACTCGGAAATTTAAACAACAAATCAGCCCTTTCATAAAAACAACCTGGCGTGGCAAACTGTCAACAGATTTTTTCTATGCGGGCAACAGCCAAAGGCGCCCCCCCCCCCCCCCCTCTACGAGGGTTTGAATCCCGTTCGGGGTGTTGCCCAGACATAGAAAAATCAAATTTTTAATTTCCCGTTTGGAAAACCCCCCCTTTTAAACCCCAATTTTATTATTTTTAACAAAACGAATTAAGTTGACCCCCTGGAAACCAAAGAATTCTCAAAACCCAATCCCGTTAAGACCTAAAACCCACGACCCTTCAACCCCCCCCAAAAACCCCACGATTTAAAAATGGGTTTCAAATGTGGAAAAGCCATCCTACCCGTGAAAACCAAATCATTTTGCTGTCATCAACCCATTCTAACAGAATTTCCCTTTAGTCAAAACAAAACTAGTAATGCTTTAGTACAGTAAACCCAAAGTTCCCCGCCTTTTTAGAAAATTTAAAAATAGCATATTTTAACGAACTTTCTCTTTTTTAACCCAGGGGAAAGTTTGTTGGGCCCTGAAAAAGGGCCGGGTTTTAAACAGGGAAATCTAAGAGGGTTTTCGCCTTCTTTTCGGTCTTTTTTGGGGGGAAGCACGCCGGGTTTGGGAAGGGCGCCGCCTTGTGCTAAGGGGCACGCCTAGAGAAGTTTTTTTGATTCCTCTCATTTGCGAAAAAGCCAGTTGCAGAAAACGTGGGGTGGATTTTTTTGGAGGGGTTTTAACCCCCTTGGGGTTTTTGTCAAAAAGGGCGCCGAAACCCCCGGCCCCCAACAACATGACCTTCCCAAAAAACCGGCCCATGGGACTTTTCTTCCCCATTTGACCCCCTGCCCCCCAAAAAAGGGTGGCGCCCCGCAAACCAATGGCGCCTTTTTTTGGTATTTAAAACCCCTTTTCCCTAAAGGCCCCCAAACGGGGGAAAAAGGGGATCCCTTTTCCCACGGGAAAAATTGAAAAAAAAAACCCGTCTTCAGGCCTTAAAAGCCCCGGACTTTGGGGCTTCCCCCCTTTTCCAAACCCTTTCCCGGGCCCTTTAAACCCCTGCCGAAAGGGGAAAAAGGTGAAATTAAAGTTACGATTTTTCGAAAAAATTTAAACCGAAAAAACGAAAAAAGTTCCCCCGGCCCCCCCGATAAAAAAAATTTAAAAACCCATTTTTTTGGTTTTTTTCCAAGCCCCAAAATTTAACCAATTAAAAAATACCGGTCCTGAAAGGGGTTTCGGGCCAAAAAGAAAAAATTGTTTTTCCCCCCACCCCAAAGCCCAAAAAATTGGGTTATTCTGGATAAAATCTTTTGGGATTAAAAACCAAATTTTTAACCAAATTTTAGACCCAAAAAACCCCCTTGGGGGGGAAACGAAGGAAGAGACCTCATTTAAATAGCGACCGAAACCGGTGCGAATTTTCGATTTTCAAACCAAAGCCTCCTAAAACAAAACCCGGGAAAGGGGCCCAAAAAAGGGCCCGGAAAACTCAGAAAACATCCCCAAGGGCGATAAAAAGAAGAAACGCAAGAGGAAGGAAAGCTAACGCCAAACTACATCTAAAAAAGTTCTGAACAAGTCCATTTCCCGACACTGGGATCTCCACAAAGCGTTTAGCAACTGAACAGCTTCGTCAACGAAAAATCTTCGACGCATCGCAGCCGAAAGGGCCAGCCGCCCGGGTCCCCTAAAACAAACGGGGCTTTCCCCTCACCCTTCCGGGGGATCCCAAAACCGCTGTCCGCCTACTTTTGCCAGGTGCTGGCCCAAACACGCCCTCAGTGAGGGAAAACCCAAAGGGTGTCACAAGTACACCAGTTTTAAAGTAAAAGTCTTTGTTGGGGAAAAAAAAAGGCCCTTTTTTAGGGCCACCAAAAACAATTAAAGAGGGGCTTAAATTTTATTTTTCTATCAAAGCAAAAAAAATTTTCTTCGATGTAAAAATGAAAGAAACACAAACTCAAAAAGCGTTTCCCCCCAATTCTATTTAAATTATAGTTTTTTTGGGGGCGAATACCCGAAAATAACCTTTTCCCTTGGGGACCATAAATTATGTAAAAACTAAAATTTATGTTAAAAGATTTCTATAAATTAAAAAGGTCCCACATTTTAAACAAAAAATCCACTGTCAACAGGTTTTTTTTCTTAAAATTTATAAATATTTCTTCAAACAAATATATATATAACCATAAATGTGTTTTAGGAACTTTTCGGCAGTACATTCCCTGGAAACGTTCCCCTCCACTTTTAAACCAAAAAACCCCCCAAAAAAATCAAAATCCTAACCCATTTCCCCTTTTCCCGGGAAAACGACTCCACAATTTACCATCAAACCTTTAAAAACACCTTCCCTTTATCCCCAAAAAAAGAAAAAACCCTTTCCCCTACCCCAGAAACCCCCGCAAACACTCGCCATCAAATTTTCATCTCAATCGTAATTTAACGCATGGGAAATTACTTCACCTCATCTCATAGGTTCCTTCACTGGGAAACAAATTTTCATACCCTAGGCCCAAAAGTCACGACAGTGAAATTGGGACTCAAAAAAATAAACACTCTTTCTAAGATGACCTAGATTGGGGATTCTGTAAATTTTTGGGAAAATTTTTAGTCGGGGGAAAAGGCAAATTCATTCCATTTAAAATATATACACCCCGAGGTGAAGGGATTTTTAAAATTTTGACAGCCCCCTTTCCCCCCTAAAAAAAATGGTAAAAAAAAACCTGTAAAACAAACTTTAAATCACCATTTATGTCAATATAAAAAAAAAAAACTTTTTTTCCTTCCTCCTAAATTTTTATCTCATTCCTTCCATAATTTTGTTTGCTCAGGGGCGAAAGGAATTTTGTATACACCATCAAACAAATTTGTTTTAAAAACAAATTAATTTTTCGGCTTCCTCCCCCTTCATTTTCTACCCCGTTCCCCCAAAAAAATTTTTTTTTAAATATATAAATATTTTTTTTGCGTTCTTCGCACTACATCTATTTCTCTTTCCTCACCCCCTCAACCAACTTTTTTTTTTTTAACGACTATATAATATACTTCAACAAATTTTTTTTTTAAAAAAATTAAAATTTTTAAAAAAAATATAGCCTATGTTTCCGCTGAAAAAAGTTTAAACTTTATATTGGTGAAAGAATTTTTTAAAAAAATTCCCAAAAGTTTTGATTTTATCCATTACAAACAAAAAAAACAAATCTTTCCTCTTTATAATACTCGTACGATAGATTTTATTGTTTGTTCGCCTGATTTGTATTTTTATAAAATTCCGGGTAATAGGTACGTTTTTTGGGGTTTACTTTACAAACCCCGACAAAGAAACAGGGTCGCTTAGCCCCGAGAATATCATGGAAAGAAAGGCGCGGGATAAAGTAGTGTGTCAAAAACAAAACAGTCCCCAATACAACTGACCCATGAGACGACCCTTTTCCAACGTGAAACCCTTGGGTCTTATGAATTAAAAGGGGATTTTTTTTTCGCTTTCTTCTTACAAACCCCCTTACTTTAAAAAACCCTTTTTAAAAAACCTAATAAGGGGAGAAAAGAATTCGGGGGGAAATTTTTTAAAATCATTTGCCCTTTTTTGAGGGGAAAAACTAATCATGGGGTTTAATGCAGATTGCTCTGGTCGAAACAGTAAAAAAAATATATAAATATATATTTTAGGGACCGCGTCTTACACCCGTTCTGGTTAAAAACGCTTTTTGACAAAAAAACGCTAAAAGGGTTAGGAATTGGAAAGGTTGAATAGAGGAAGTGAACCCGCAATTTTCGTGGAGGGAGAGTGGGAAAAACCCTTTAAAGGGAAAAACCCCCCGACCCCCGAGATTTGAGCCTCATCTCCCCTCCCAGCATTTGAGCGCAAAAACCCCACAAGCGCGGGTTAACCAACCCAAACCACCGAAAGGGGGGTATATATATAAAATATTTTATATATCTTCAAAATATAAAAGGGGGTACAAATTAAAAAAATGCTTATAGCTTTGGTTTGTCACGTCAAAAGATACAAATCTAAATCTATAAAAAACCTGGTTCAATTCCCCTGCGTTCAAAATTTTAAATTTCCCAAAGTATCGAAAGGGGGGGGGGGGGAGGGGAACTCCACAAAATTTTTTTGCTATAGAATAAAGATAACGACCTTTAAACATCAAAAACTATTTAACCTCAATAATGGGGAAAAAAAACGACTTCTAAAAAATTGGGGTTTTTAAAAAGATGTTCTAAAACGCTGTCGATTTTTTTAAATAAATGTAAAGAAGGGATGTAGATCAGGTAGGGGGCAAAAAAGGCACTTCCCTCTTACTGCCCACCTCCCCCAATCCCCCCTAAAAGAATTTGGAAAACGACCCGACCGGCCAGTCATTCTTTTCCCACCCCGTCCCCATGTCTTCGAAAAAGCGTTGGGCCAAAAAAAGGGATCTGGGAACTCACCTTATGTCAAAATTTTAATTTGGGAAAAACCCCATTCAAATTCGTTTAGATTTTTTAGAATGCAAAAATAAAGTAAATGAGTAATTTTATTGTTGGGGGGGGCCACATAAAACTTTCAATCAACCACACACCCCTTTTTTTCCCCCCTCACTTTACTCTCCATACACCTCTCTCACCACACAAAAATTTTTCCCCCTATCTCTCTCACACATACAAACACTCACAAAAACCCCGTAAAACCCCTCTCTCTCTCTCTCTCTCTCTCTCCTCCAACACACACAAAATACTCTTAACACTCTCCCCCTTCAACCCCTAAAAGAATTTAACTCCAATTTCCCCAACCTACTACTACCAAAACTACTAAAACTACCACTAATTCCAAAATACAAAAAACTACAAAAACTCTACTAATACAACACTACTAAAAATTTCAAAAACAAATTTCTAGAAAACTACTATTTTTTTTTAAAAAATAAAAAACTACTACAAAAAAATACTACAACACTAAATTTCTACTAAACTACTTTCTAGAACAACTAATAAATAAAACTACTAAATAACTATAATACTACACACTAATTTATAGCTGAGGGAACTTTCCCTGTCTTATGGAGAAAAAATTTACTTCGCTCTCTTCTCTCTCTCTGTTTCCGGGTTTTACAAATTTTCCCAGCTTTCTGTTGTTGGAAAGTGAGGGGGAGGGTTTTCTTGGAAATCCCCCATTGTAAAAAAATGCGGGAAAGGGGGGGTTGGGGGGTTTTTAATTTACAGGGAAAAGCATTTCCCACGGGGTAACCCGCCTTTTCTAGAAACATTAAACCTTTTCCCCAATCGAAATTTTTTTAAAGATTGAAGTTTTTTAAGTTTTCAATTCCCGAATTATGCTTAAAATATTTATGTTTAAAAGTTTTTTCCCTAAAATTAATATACAAAAAAAATATATTACAACATGCATTTTTAAAAAATGTTTTAAAAATTACTTTTTACTTGTTCTTAAAAGGTAGGGTACCATCCTGTCGCATACTATATCTCTTCAGAGCTAGAGGAGCTGCCCTTCAAATTTATCACGACACGTCATCTTTTTTTATAAGCCATATTTATTCAAACGCTTCTTTGGTAATTATTTTTTTGTTTGGGTGTCAAAACTTTCCTTAGTTTTAATTCTTGTTTAATGAGATTACAAAATTATAAGTACTCCTGTTGCTTTGCAGTTGCCATTCTGTTTTGAGTTACCGAAAAAATTTCCCGTTTAACGAAATGTTGTAGACTCTTAACCCCTTGCCATTTCTTTATACTAATATTTTCTTTGGATGTAATTGTTTGAACAAGCCGGAGATTCCATAATGTTTGTTATATTTAATTGTTAACATACACATTATTCAAAAAAATATTAATAGCAGTACAATATTTTCCAAACCCTTACGGTTAAAAAAAAAAAACGCAACCAACACATACAATACACACCAAATCTTAATCGTGATCAATAAAACTTTTTTTTAAACCAGAGTATAAAAAATATGGTTTATTTAGTCAATGTTTTTAAAGCTATATTTAGAAAACGAGATGGGAAATACTGTAACTTTCGACTGGTTGGGAGGAAAAAACCCCAGTATGACAAAAAACGCAGCCCAGCATTGCCAAATTTGATATACTTTCGAAGAAAAATGATCACGGAAAAAAAAATAATGACAACGTGTTGCTCAATGTAAGCATGCATTCCCTAGCAATGAAATTAGGTGTCTATATAACTACTCAACTACTATAAAATTTTTTTTCTAAAAATATCTATAATATAAACTATTACTACAACTATACTAGAATACACAACTATATACTAAAACTATACTACTACAAACTCTAAATACTACTATTTTCTATACAACTACAACTACTACAATATACAAACTACTACTAGAACAACATACTACTACAACTTTTACTACTCTAACACTTCTATTATTCTACTACTATCTACTAGAAACTCTACACTATACTATAAAAATACTACTACTTTTAATACTTTATTTTTTATACTACTAGAATACTACTACTACTACTTAAAAAACTATCTAAAAAAACTACTACTTTACTACAATACTACTATATACTCAACAACAAAAAATACTACTTACTTAATACTATGGAACTAATAAAACAATACTACTACAACTACTACTACAACTTCTAGAAAACTTTTATACTATATACTTACAACTAAAATACTACTATATTTAAAAAACTACTACTGGCTATACAAACAAATACTAGAAACTAAAAACAAAAACAAATATAACTACTTTTTTATTACTATACTACTACTATACTAGAACTACTACATATATACTACTTAACTACTACTGAAAAAAATATAGAACAATAATACTCTACTATAATACTACAAAAACTACTACAAAAAAAAACAAATATAACTACTACTACAACAACTATAATACTAAAAACTACTAAACTACACTAGAACTCTAATCTACTATATACAACTACTACTAAAAAACAACTACTACCAATACTAAAAAACTAACTATAACTATACAAAACTATATAGAAAAAAAATATATACTACTACTACAACAACTACTAATACTACAATTCTACAACTACTACTGAACTATACTACTCTATATACAACTACACTAGAAACAACTATACTACAACTATACTACAACTATTTATATAATACTACTAAACTACTACTAGAAAAACAAATACTACTACTCTACTACAACACTACTAATTATACAATATACAATATATAAAACTTACTAAACAACTCTACTATACTCCCTACTATAACAATATTTAAAACTAATACAACAAACTACTACTAAATATACAACAACTACTACTCTAACATTTATTATACTACTAAAATACTATAGAACTACTTACTATACTACTCTAGAACAACTACTATATAACACTACTATAACTACTAAACTTTACTAAACTATCTAGAACTAAAACAAGAACAATAATACTCTCTATAAACTAAACTATAAACTACAATATATATAATACTACAACCTATTTTAAATACTATAAACAATACTATAAAATACACTATAAACTTCTTTTATTACTAAAATACTATATATACTACACTATGTGAAAAGAAAAAAGGGTAAAGAAAAAATATTTATTATTTTTTAAATAATAATATATTTTTTATATATTATATATTATATAATATGTTTTTTAAAAATTTTCCCCTAAATTTTTTATAAAAAAAATCGTTTATTTTTCTGTCAGTTGCCGAGGAACTTAACCCGGGGACCTCTGGATTTTGGTAGGCACTTATATTTAAAGTTTATCTCATATTGTAAGGGAAACAAATTAAAAGGTTAAAAAATTTAAAAAAAAAATAATTTATTTTTTTGGTTATTTATGTATTTGAATATTATCATATAAATCCTGCCTTGGAGCCCCGTTAATTTCATTACTAGGTAAAAATTTTTTCTTGAAAAAAACAAAAAAAAAAAAGGGAAAATTCTCCCCATAGGTCATTTGTAGTTGAAAGACTATCTCTATATTTGATTAAGATATGTATATTTCTTCTTTTCCCAATTTAAATTTTACACTTTTGGGGTTTTAAAAGTTTATAGTTAAAATTTTTAAAAAATTTGAAATGTGAGGAATGCCAGGCCTCCCCGTGGTTGGATTCCACGTTAAACTGAGGTCCTTCTTTATCTACAATCACCCTACCATTAACATTGGTAAAGTGCGTAAAACCAAAAGGGGTAAAACGCGGTGTAAAAATAAAAATAAAAAATAATAATAAAATAATAACAAAACTTGAAACCCAGTGTCCCTTTTTTTTCTCGATTGGGACTTAAACTTTCCGTTTTTATTTTTTTAAACCGACGCCCCAAAAAAGACCAAAACAAAAAAACTTATCGCCCCCTTAAAATTTTCAAAAAAAAAAAATAAAAAAACAAAAAACAAAACTTTCCAAAACACCAAAGGGGGTGATACAATTTAGAGCTAGGAATATGCAGAATAGTGATAAGGATGATACTTATACTTAGCCCCGGGTTTTTCTACCCTTTGGGTTATAGCTTAAGTCTAATTTTTTATGGTTTAGGAATGGGGAAAGGTTGAATTAGAGGAAGTGAACCCGCATTTGGTGGAGGAAGTGGAAAACCATTTGGGAAAAAAAACCCCCCCCATTCCCCCATCGAGATTCGAACTGGACGTAGGGATAGAGCTTTGTAATGGGAAATGGAAAAGAGAAATAAATATTTAATGAATCGAAGACCAAAACTAATGAAATTTTTTAAAAAATTCTAATCTCTTTTGAGTTTTTCCCTGTTAAAGAAAGCTAAAAGTTTTTTTTTTTGGGGAAGTGAAAATAAAAAAAACAATGTGGCAAACTTAGTTAACAAAAAAAATAAGAGTAATAATAGTATTTTGTTACTCAATTTTTAAAAATTTAAAGGGGGGGTTTTTTTTGTCACAATATCTCTTCCAATAAACTTTACCCCCGAATATAAAAATTTGAGGTGGTTTTTCTTAAATGTTTTCACACTCCCCCTTAAAGAAAAACTGTGGGTTCCCGTATTTTTTATAAAAAAATTTTTGGGAGGGGTTTTTTTGATTAAGTTACTTCCTGTTTTGACACACACCTACCCCCCGGGACAAAATATAAGTGTTTTTAAATATTTTTCTAATATCGAAACCCCCTGATCGCAAGGAATTGAGAAAGGGCCCAACGCTGTCCAAAACCCACTATTAACGTTCCCTAAATGCGTTTAAAGGTGTACCAAAGGTGACCACCCATCCCTTTTTAAATTTTACTTTGAGAGTCTCAACCACCTTTTTTTACATACCCGGGAGAAAAATAACGGTATTTTTTTCCGAAATGTCCCTATTTTTGAAATTGCAATGAGTTAATCTTTTAAAAATTTAGGTTTTTTTTACAATATTACTCTTCAGATTTTTAAAAAAACATAGCAATTGTAGGATATTTTGGGTTGGGGATGCCGGGTTTTTGGGGAATTTCCCCCGTTGGGGTTGGAAAATCCCCCGATTTCTAAACTTATTTACTAGTCTTTTGACAAGATAGTGTCCCTTTTTTGTGTTATAAGAAAATGGACCCCCTTAGGTACCATAGCCGTGATGATGATTTTTAAATTTTTAATTATTATTTTATTTTATTATTTTTTATTATGAATGCACTTCACACGATGCACCCCACGCGGGAAAAATATTCCCCACATCCCCGAACTTAAATAGGTTAAAAATTGTGCACGTGGGGGTTTACCTCTCGAAAAGTATGGTTCCTGTTATTTGCAGGTTGTGTTCAAGAATAGATTAGAACTCCTTTGTATTCACGTCGTGAAAATTTAATTTTCCTCAACAAGGCGAAGCATCGCGCCTAACCCACACAAAAACATTTATTTAAATGTAGTAAACAAAATAAATACCCGAAATTTTCCCCGCAAGCTACTCGCAAAAACTTTATTTAAACAAATTTAATAAGGCGTTCCGAATGCCTTGACTCAGAACAATGGCATCGGGTTTTTAAAATTATGCAACGTGGACAAACAACCCTAAACCTTGCCCACAGGAAGCAAACAAAACAAAAAAAATACCCAAAGCTTCCCCGTAACATAATTGTTTGGAAAATAAATTTTGTTCTAACAAAAACAAAATGTTTTTTTTAATTTCTAAGCTATTTCTTCTTTGGTTGGAAAAAAGGTAGAGAAAATTCAAAAAATTTTAATGTGTGTTTTGTGTGTGTGTGTGTGTGGTGTGTGTGTGTTGTGTGTGGGTGTGTGTGTGGTGAGTGGTGAGTGAGTGAGTGAGTGCAAATTTAACGGTTACTTTCAATTTTCTTGTGTGAAAACATATATTTATGAATAAATATCATCCTGCTGTTTACTATCTGCTAAGACTACACTTATATTTAAATTTGGCTATTGTTATATTTTGGGTTTTTTAAAAAACTATATTATTTTGAAAGTTGATAGTATAATGAAAAAGTTTTCTTAAACCTTTTTCTTTTTTTTTTGAGTACAAACTTTGTGTATTTCCATATTCAAACGATAATTAGTTTAGGCTGTAGAAGAAAGGTTTATCACTAAACCCTGTTTTAGTAGGAAACACAATCTGTAAGGCTTCATTTCGTCCAGAATCCCCTCATACTTTAGTATTTGGGTTTGGATAAACGGTCTTTTAGAGTGGAAGTAAAAATTTTCCTTCCCACATAATTCAAGTGTGGAAAGTTTCTGGAGGGAATAAAGCATTCCAAAAAGCTTCCTTAAAAATCATCGTATTATTAGCCACTTTAAAATTTTTTTAAAAGAAAAAAACTCACCAGTTTAAACTTTGTTTGCCCCAAAAAGCTTTTACTGAAAATTTTTTTTCATTTAACTAATCAACTTTACTGACCTAATATATTCAATAAATTTGAACGAGTCAAAATGCCCATTTTCTTGTATGGGTGTAGGGGAGAAAAAGGTTACCCGAAAGTTTCCCTTTTCTCTTTCACAAGGTATGCAGCCGATAGCTTGAAAATTTCAGCCACAGGTGTTCACCAGTTTTATTATAATATCAAAACGCATAATATTTAAAATGAAATGTCACTAATAACATCTTTGATTGAAAAACGTTTTCTAAAAGTAAAAATCCCCCAAAAATAAATTTTTTAATCTTTAATTTTTTGGGAACCCATCTAGGCCTCTGGTGTTTTGAGCCACTTGGGTTTTTTTTATAAACCAATAAAAAATCAATCAGTTTTTAATTGGAAGGTTTGATAGATGCTTTTAATATATACAATAAAATATTTTTTTCAGGTAAAAAAAATACGCCAACACAGCGGGATTTCCCAAAGGGGGTCACCCAACAGTACTGCCCCCGCCCAAAGTTGTTTAACTTTGGGGATGGCGAGAACCGGTGTGTTTAACAGGTTGGCCCTTGGCGAAAAGATAGACTCCCTAAGTATTACAAGTTTTGGGGGGTGATTTTAAAATTTTTTATTATGTTTGTTAATTTGTTTTTGGTACCCCGTCGCATATAAGGTCCAACGACATTTTTTAAAAGCTCACACAGTTCTAAATTTTATTTATAACCACCCCGCGGGGGAAAAAAAACACACACATATCACGGTAGTACCCGGGGGGAAGGCCCCCAACTAAACGTTTTTACAAACAAAATGTAATGTAAAATATAGTCTTTAATTTTTTTTTATTTTTAATATAAGAGAGGAAACTGTTTGAAACAATATTTGAATATAATTAACCATGATTGGGGGAGGTTAATTATCCAAACCCAAAAATTTAAAACATTGTTGAATAATATTTTTAAAATAAATGTCAAAAAAAACGTGGTGTTCCAAGCGGTCACCCCCCCAAGTACTGACCACGCCGATGTGCTTAACTTCGGGGATCGGAAAGAGAACCGTTTTTCAGCTGGGATGGCCGTTGACAATTTAAATTGGGGGTATTCTATAATATGAGCTTTAAAAAAATATAAGCTCCTTATTTTTAAAAAAAAAAAAAAAAAAAAAAAAAAAAAAAAAAAAAAAAATATTATATTGGGTTTTATCATTTTGGTTTAATGAAGTTTACTGTCAAAACTTGTTTAGATAAGATGAGTTGAGTTTTTAGTATACCAATCAAATTTTTACCCACGGGGGCCCCCGTTTGGTCTGGGTTTATTCTGGGTTCGGGCCCCCGACGTGTACAGAGTTTGTTTCAAAGGGGAGTATTTACCCTCCCCCCTGCCGCAAAAAAGCGGGGACATTTTATTTTAAAAATCCAAATTTAACTGTCGAATCAAAGTAGATATTCAACGAGTTTCGTATATTTTATCGAAAAGTATTATAAAATTCCCCCCAAAGGGGTGATGAAGATAATTTGGGCCTAAAATTTTTATAGTGGTAAAAAACTTTTTTTTTTTTTTTTTTTTTCTTTTCTAAAACAATTTGGTTACTTAGATTTTAATAAGGTTTGCAAGGGAACTAAGAACTTTATAGTCCGAATTTGATGTTTAACTTCATTTAAAGGGTCGGGCCGTAAAGCGGTCGGCCGTTTTAGCTGGGTGTATTTTTCTAGAGTTGCACCCTTACACCTCAGAAAAATGTGCTGGGGTTTTAAACCCAAAAATTTGTTTGAAAATCTCTTTTCTCCAAGGTAGCACGCGCCCCTTTGTCAAAACCATTTTACTTCGATACTTTGGTTTCGGGGGCGGCCCTTTTGTTATACTATATTGGTTCTATTTCTTACCTAGGGCATCTGTGGTTTATATTTAAATATAGCGTTTGAATTTTTTTATAATATATCCTCATTTTCAAATAATAACAATTGAAAAAATGGGGACGCGCTCGACCCCTCTGTCGTCTTCTAATCCACCTATAGACGGAGCGGGGCCCTTGGTGGCGCGGGGGTGAATAGAGGCTGGACGTCGGCCGAAAACCCCCCCCTTTAAAAACTCAAAGAAAAAAAATATAATTTTTAAAATCTTTGGGGGGAAAAAAAAATTCAAACAAACGCGGAGGGCCCTAACCCGTCAACTTCTCCCAGCAAAAAATCATATTTCAAACACGAAACACCATCCTACGTACGTTTATCGTAAAAGAGAGAGCCGAAAACCCCCCCCCCTCATTTATGACGTGACGTGTCAACAAACGTTTACTTTTTTTGGGAAAGGGTTTGTATTCGGGAAATCTACAACCGGGGGTTTGTGTTCGGGGCAAAGCTAACTTTTGGAAAACCTTCCTGCCTTCCCGTTGGTCTAAACACGCTACTTCGTCAGCGGGGTCGAGAAGGATTAAAAAAAGGGGCCTATCCCAAGGGGCCCCCACAAAGCCTACCGGAGAGCGTCCTTCAACTCTCACGGTGAGATGAAAGGGGAGCGCACCTCGACCTTGGAGTTATTTTGCACGGTCCAGGGGTATGTGTGACCTGATAGCTTTCGGGGTCAGGTGAAACTATTGGGGAACCCCGGATAGGTTTGATGGCTTTGGGGTAATGAACCCGTTCTACTTTAGGCTAAAAAAGGGGGGATGGGGACCCGTGAAACTTCGAGTTGCGCTTTTTCTGGCGCGCGCCCTTTTTTTGGGTTTTTTGAGCCGTCCGTGACAGTTATAAATGCATTTCTTGAAAATGTGGTTTTTTATTCGAATTACCAAAGTTTTCTTATCCCCGAACTATATTACCGATAAGGAGATACAGCAGCGGCGACGGCACCGCCCCGGGGTCGGCGGCCTCTCCGGAAAAGACAAGGGTGCGGCTACAAGAAAACCCAGAGTAAAGCCCCCCATCCGCGCACCTCCGAGAGTAACAGCGCCATCGGGGACCTCAAGAAAGGGGGCTCTTCCTTTTAGGCCATCAAGAATAGTCGCGGCCAAACTTTAAAAGGGAGAACGGGAAAAGCTGGCCCCTTTATAAAGAAATACCAAATTCTGCCGTGACCCCGGAGATTGGTGCAAACCAAAGGCAAAAAGGGGGTCGGCCTTCAAGCTTCCCCGGGCCCGGGAAAAGGGGGGGGCTAAGCCCGCCGGGGGCCCCCGAAGGCACCGAGGGGAAGAAGTCTCAAAGGCCAAGAAAGGGTCCCGGGGGGTCGGTACTCCCAAAAGGCGAAAAAGGTACCTGCAGGGCGGAGAAGAAAAAAAAAGGACTCCCAAGCCCAAGAAGTCTCCTTCCAAAGGGAAGAAGGTGTCCCCCCCGCCTACTAAAAAGCCCCCTCACCCCGCCCCAAAAAGGTCCCCTAAAGGGGAAAAACCCCCAAAAAAGCCGGACCGAAGAAGAAGTGAAGCTTTTTAACCCACCCCGGCGTTAAACATCGGGCCCCTTTTCAGGGCCAAAAAAAATTTTATGACAAAGACAAATCAGTTGTGACACGTTAATAAAAAGGGGTTTAAAAAAACGTTCTAGGTTGCCCTCCCACAAATTCGTTCAGCTAAACTGCAAAAAAAGGGAAGGTTTTTTTATACATTGTTTGGTGAGTTTCAAACGGATGGGGTTTTACTTAAAATATTTTTAAAATTTTATTTAAATAAATCATACAGTTTTTCGAGAGCCCTGCTTTTTCTTGACAAGTGTGGGGGGTGGCCCCGAGTTGTTGTGTGTACAGGGGGATTAATTTGGTCAACTCGTCTTCGGTTTAAGGAAATATTTGGTTTATCCCCTTTGTCAGGTATGTTCCAAAAAAAATTTTTAAACCCAAGGAGGGTTTTTTTAAAAGAAAAAATCCCTTTTTTTTTTTATATTTCCAAAAGCCTGTTGAAAATTTTCTCCAAACGAAAGGGGTTTTTTAGCCCTTAAAAAGGGTGTTGTGTGAGTGGTCCCCTGACGAGGGACTTAAAATGTCTCCGGGAAACGGCGGGTATGGATGTCCTTGGGGATGATATTGACGGCTTGGCGTGGATACGCAAAGGTTGGTGTCTTCGAAAAGTCACCAGGTAGGCCTCGCGGCTTCCTGAAGAGCCACACGGGGAGCTTTGAAAAGGGAGGTCCGTCTTGAATCCTGGCTATCTCTCGACCAACCCTTGGGCGGTAGCTTTCGGATCAGAAGCTCCTGTCTTCTGGTCGGCGGATCTGCGGAGACCCGGTGCCCGGGCCCATACCTTGGGGTTTCTTTAGCCACCCGTCGCTGGCGCACTTTTGGAGCGGCCTTAGTCCCCAACTGCTTGCGCGGAGCCTTCCCCCCGGTAGATTTTCGAGCGTCGTTTGTAGTGCCCTGTTAGGGTGCGAGAACGGTATGCGCGGGGCCCCCTGAAAATAAATATTTTGTTAACTAGAGAAACGTTCGATTGGCGAGCTTGGCGCGGATCTATTGGGAAGTATCCCGACAATGGCACGAATTTGGGATCTAGCAAAAAAAAACTTTCAAGGGTTTTCTCGTTACTGTTCGAGCCCGCAACGAAAGCAGTGACACAAAGATTGGTCGCGGGAAGGGAGGAAGGGTCCCGGAAAAGTGGCGCGAAAAAGCCAAGAAAGGTCCTTCGTGACAACTCCAGGGGGTCACCAAACGGCCCTTCGCCCTCTCGCTCGTCGAGGGGGAGTCAAGCGAATAGGCCTCATTATGAGGAGACGGTGGGTACCCAAAGGGGTTTTCTTGGAACTCTTCGAGACGCGGTTACCCATAGGGGCACGCCAAAAGGAAGACCGTAATGCCATGGACGGGTGTACGCTCTCAAGAGACGGGTCGACCCCTTTTCGGTTTTGGCGGTTAATTCTGTCGCTTTTCACAAGAAAAACGGCCCTTTTCGGGGCCCAAAAAACGTTTTTTTTAAAAGTCTTGTCTAGAAAAAAAATTTTTAATAATAACTACTCTTTACCTGACTCACGTTCGACCCTGTTGCCTCAAAGCACTACGGTGTGAGCCGTTTGGGTTTTGCCCCACTAGAACATTACTTTTACAGTTTGCCCCAAATAGGGTTTTTGCGAAAGGGCTGATTTGTTGTGGTTTGAGTACTGAGTCATTTTCATGACTCTTACCTCGTGAATGAATTTATTTTAAACCCGATGAAATGAGCCCGCAGAATTTAAGGGGATTTGGGTTTTGTTGCCCCACGCCAGATACCACCCTTTACAGAAAAAGCCAAACTAGGGCCCTGTGAAAGGGTTATCTTAGTTCGGTACGTCACTATCGTACTCTGGCGTCTTTAATGAATTAAAACCTTTTACAAAAAATTTTTATAATTATTTACACCGTGAGTGAAATTGGTGATAATAGAATTGTGCTGGGTCTCGGGGTTTGGGGGGGATTTTTTTTTTTTTTTTTTTTTTTTTATTGGGATGTGGGAAGGATGATGATGATGATGATTGTTTATGTTCCGGTCTCGGTGATGGATCGCCCAAAATGCCCCTTTATAAAACTTTGACCCATCCCCTACGTGGGTTTAATCCCAACAAAAGAAAATCCTCCCAACCCCCGGGCCCATCGCGATCGTTACAACACCAAAAATTACTCACAGTGTCAATAATAAAAAAATTGTTTGAAAGATATTAAATTTTTCAAGAGGCCCGGGGGCACGATAGTGACTCCGTACTCTAACACAAATATAGCCCCTTTTACAGGCGGCCCGTTGCCATCAGGTCAAGGCAGAAATGTCCTGCGTCGGGGTACAAAAACCACAACCTGTAGTATTTTGCAGGTATTTTATCGGTAAACAATTCTTTTGCAGGTTTTAAGGTATGACAATGCTCGGTATTCAAACAACAAAAACAGCCCTTTTATAGACAAACCCGGGTGCTAACTGTCAATCAATGTTCATGTCGGGGGGAACAGCCGGGAAAAAGGGGGCCCCCCCCCCCCCCCTTACGTGGTTCAATCCCGTTGGCTGTTGCCAAATGAAAAATTGACTTGAATCCAGTCGGAA